>JADLZL010002973.1:0-140594 GCA_015844335.1 Chrysopogon serrulatus | reverse complement strand
CCGCTTTATTTCCTCTGGCCTGGTTGCTACTCCTATATCCGTCAGTCAAATGTGCTCACTGTCCACGGTGCTCAGAAATGCACAAATCCATGCCTTTCCTTTTTTTTGAGATTCCTTTCCTTTGTACCCGGACTAGACAAAGGACCTATACACGTTGGTTCTATTCCTACGGATCATAGCAGCATGTCACCTCGAATCCTACGATTATCCTATTCCTATCCTTTATGTTCCCAACCATCCAAAGGGGACCTTATTGTGGGTTGGTCCACTAGTTCACGCATAACTCCGCTAGAGTTTTGTGGCTAGAGATTTGCTCACTGACAAGAAAGGCGACACAACTAAGGTGAGAAGATGAAATAGAGCTATGGCCATGCTGTCATGAAAAGTGCGTACATTCATGGGTTGGCCCACTAGTCCACATGTGACCGCGCCCGCTAGGGTTATGGGGTTAGAGATCTGCTCATCAACAAGAAAGATGACACGGCTGAGGTGAGAAGACGAGGCAGAGCTAGGATCATGCGATCACGAAAAGCGTGAGTCGATCGCACATGCATGTTTATGTGCTCCTTATGGATGGAAAGAGATCGAGATAGGTTAGAGAGATTTCGTTTTGCTAGAGATTTATTTTGATTAAAGGTATACATATTCCTTTACTTTGATTCAGGTTGCTACATGGAGTCTATCTATCTATATCTATATCGATAACTATATTTATATCTCTATCTATAGATAGAACCCATTAAGAGACATTAATTTCTATTTCTTTACAACCATGTTGCTCCATGGCACCTTAAATTCTCATATCTATTGGATCATCCATATGTCAAACTGCCCACACCACATTCAGTACAGGGACACCTTCTCACATTCACTTCTTGAGCATAATTACACCCCCTCTGTTAAGTGTCTTCAATTTCTGGCTCTTTGTTTCATCTCCGAATAGTTACCATTGTTGCTCACTGTGCACCTTCTCACCTTTACTTTGCAGCATAATTGCATTCCTCTGTTAAAGTATCTTTAATTTCTGTTATAACTGTTTGCATGTGTCAGCTCTTTGTTTCATTTCCTACACCGCATGCCGGCCACAGTCACCTTCTCACCTTTACTTTACAGAGTTGCATCCCTCCATTACAAGTCTTGTTGATCTAGGGTCACTGTAGGGATTATGAATATTGTTCCTCCCTAGTTTGTAGCATGTTGTGTTAAGGGTCATTTTAGGAGTTGTGACTATGGTTTTTTTGCCTTTACCAGATTTGTAGCTAATTGTCATTAGGTGTCATTTCAAGGGTTGTGACTATTGTCTCACCATCGCCTCGTTGGTAGCTCTGTTGTGTCTATAGTGCCCCCTCCCCGTCGTTGTGATCGAGTTGATAGACTGTTTTAATTTAAGGTTGCTTTAGTGTCATGACTACAGTTTGACACTCCAACTATTGTGTACTTACATTACTACTATACATCGTAGAGTTGTTGCTAGCCCCTACATAAGTTGATACATTGTCTCTACATAAGTTATTCCATGTTTCCATGTAAGCTGGGATAGCATATAGAAGTTTATCATATCATAATCTTTGAATAAAATAAAGATAGTAGTAGACATACAAGTACTACACCATAGAACATAACTAACCATATGCCAATGTTTACTAGACATTTATGACAAGTTGTTATCTGTAGAAGGCTACAAAGTCATGTGTAGTTTGTACATAAGTTACTAAGTAATTATGCATTCAACACAAGTAGACAATTGCGTAAGGCAATTTCAAAATATATCAAACATGGGCCTTGTCGTGTAGACCTCATCGACACTCAATGGGAGAGCTATGTTTATTGCAAGAAAATACAAATGCTTTTTCATGCTAACATCATTGCTTACCTCACTTAAAAACAACATAGGATCATATTTTCTCGATTGCAACAAAAATAAATGTTGTCAACCGCGCATGATGCACTCAATATATAGGCTTCACTCCCATGCGTCTGCTTAGAACATGCATAACCATGTGGTAGGTGTAACATTCTAAATGTTAATTATGCCCTGCATCGCATTTCATGTGCATAAGCATTGTCATGCATGCATCACGAGCATGTGCTTATGTGTGGTTGATTTAAAATTTTTCATAAACCTACACCTTGCAATGCATAAGTGAGTGCACTTGTTCATGCCTATGATGCATATGTATGGTAATAATCTCAAAAGTGGTTTAAAAAATGTTTAGAATTAAAATTGATATAGGGTTTATGTACAAAATTTTGTTAAAATATATGCTCACATGTGATGATGATATCAATTATGCTTATTATCAAGTTACTAAGTAGCTTAGCATGTAAGTATATAATTTATTCAGTTTTTGGGTATAAGCCCTAAATAAAAGTTGAATTATAAATTATTTGAAACAACTTTTATTTAAGGTTCCAGGACTGAATCCCACCCTAACATGTTCAAAAAGTGACTTTAACTTTGAATTCGGCATAAATTGGAAACTGGACTTAGAATTTTCTAAGTCATGGATTTCAGTGTTTTTATTCAATTTTCAAGGCTTGGCAAAAATTGTTTTCTTGAGTGAAAGCATGTCAACCAATGCATTATTTGTTAGTACAAAGATCCTACTTTTTGACACCGAGGAATTGGTTGGATCTTATGAGCTAGGGTTAGTCCTTAATTAAATGTGGAACTCTGCTAATCAGCTCGAGTTGATCACTGTCTAACTGAATGAGTTTTCAATTACTTTTTAGTGTGGTTTAGCAATTTATATTTTGCAAACCGTTGAGTTTTAGCTTACGATCAGTTGAGCAAAGTTGTAGTCCATCTATAGAGAACCACACGGTGCAATTGTATTTCGTTTTTCGCTTCTGGGATCGGGAGATAAATATCGATGAACTTCACTTGTTTTCGGGCCAACAACAATGGCAAACAACGACCAGCACCACTCACCGCCACCGCGTCACCGCCGTGCGGCATTTCGCCGCCTTCACGGTGCTTCCCGCTGCGGCGGCAGGCGTGGCGAGCTCGTGATGGTCGGGAGAAGCCACGCCGCGCGCCATTTAATGCCGGAACCAGCCAGTTCGTTTTCTCCTTCTTCCCGCCGTGAGAGTTCCCGTCGGCCGCACACGTCGCCTTCTTCAAATTCGACCCCGTTACTCGATCATTCTTCAATTCCTTCCTCTTGCGAGCAGCCGCCACGAGCTTCTCTTGCTTCCCAACCCGGTTGCATCGTGTGTTGTTGCAAGGTGAGCAACCTCGGGCTCTTTGTCACCGCCATGGGCGCCATGACCGCCGAGCTCGAGCTCGCGCGGTCAATTCATCCGTGTCCTCTCATGCGCTTCTCTCTTTGTTGTTTTGAAACATCCATGGGCCGTAGAAGCTAGACACGAAACCCTAGTAGGCCCTCTTGCCTTGCCTTTGCTTTAACACACCTCGCCACCGCCCGTGCTCGGCGCCGCCCGTCTTGGTGTGCTTTCGCGGACATGCCCCCGCCGCGGCGTCTCCGGCTCGAATTACTAGCCCTAGGTCTTCGCACGAGCACCACAGGGGCCTTTTCGCACGCGCCGGTCAAGTCAAGCGTGGGAGGGAGCCAGTCCGCCGCCGTAGTGCATCCCGTCGCCGAAGCCGCCATTAGCGCCGCCGCTACTCCCATCCACCCTAATTGGCCCTATCACCTACACCCGTTAGATGCGGGAGACCGAGTAGAGTCCGGTCGGTGGTGGTTCCATCGCCGAAATCCTTGCCGGCGTCGAACTCCGCCAGGTCGGAACCGCTCCCCGCCTCCGTGCCATCGACGGCGGCCGCCCGCCAAGTCGGCCGCCACGCTATCCTATTGCGCAGGGCCGGGCCGCCGCGGCGTTGCCGCCGCCGTTGGGCGGGCTTGGGCGGGTTGGCGTGCCACAGAAGCGCCCGTGGTTTTTCCTTTTCTTGTTTTTCAATTTGATGAATAGTATTGAGTTTTGTTTATTTCATAGAAAAAATAATTAGAGTTCCTAAAATCATGGAAATTTGTGCATATCTTCCTTGCAGTGATACCTATTTAGGAAAATTATGAAACTTAGATTTTGGACAGTTTCTGCATGAGATAAAATTATCTCTTTTAATTAATAAATGCATATTCTCTGATTTTTAGAGAATAAATTATTAATCCAAAAATCATGAAAATTATTTTGCAACCATTTCATAACATTACCAACCTGCACAAAAAGTTTGAGTTGAATTTGAAAATGTTTTATAAAATCGTTATTTCTAAAATTAAGAATAAAAAGAAAAAGGAGAGTATATGATTTTATGTGTGCATATAATTGAATGTTTTATTTTATATCTTTTCTGTTATCATCATAAGGTACTGTTTGTGTTGAAAATACTTTAATTAATTGATTGATGACTGGTGATTTCATGTTATGGTTGCTACAGCTAGTGACATACATGTTTATATTGTTTTTCTTTTTAAGTGAAGTAGTTATGTAATGCTTGTGTGACCTTTTGAGTGTAATAGAATAACTTAGATCATGGGACCCACTAATCTTTGGCAATTCCTTTATCTAATGATAATAATCGTGATACATTGATTGAGGATAAATGCTTGTTACTTTTAGTAATTAAATAGACTTTTCTAGAGAAGAGATATGCACAAACTCAATGTGAGTAGAAATAAATGATGTTTAGTTTCTTTTAAAATAACTTTGATAATATAGTGTTGTCATCGAGAAAAGAGAATTACACACATGGAACCTTATGTAGCTTTCCATTCTTGTCATTTTTCCCATGATCATATCATCATGTATCATTTCATGTCATAGCATCTTATCATCGCATATCCCATATGCACTTTTGGTATTCATACATCGCATACATTCATATAGGATCGGAGGAAGAGGTTCCCTGCCGATTCATACCAAGGAGAAGGATCCAGAGGTTGCCACCCGGCGAGGACAAGACTGGTGCCACCAAGGAACCCCCGAAGGATCCACGAGCATTCTAAATACCTATTCTATCTTTTGAAATACAATTAATCCTTTTCTTTATATAGTAATCGAATGTGCATTAAGTTATCGACAAGACTCGCATGACTTCCTTGTCCACTAAAATGAAAACCATTTATCTTACTAGATGAAGTAGATAGATTATGCTTTTGCTTTAGATCATTAAGAAGTTGATTTCTAAACCCCGATTCTATTCCTTAATCATTTTAATTGGAGACCGAGGCAAGCCCCTGATGCATTCTAAATACCTATTCTATCTTTTGAAATACAATTAATCCTTTTCTTTATATAGTACCGTTATGTGCATTAAGTTATCGTGGGTGGTTGACACTCTTGTTGCATGACTTCCTTGTCCACTAAAATGAAAACCATTTATCTTACTAGATGAAGTAGATAGATTATGCTTAGCCATGCTTAGATCATTAAGAAGTCGGATGATTTCCCCGTCATCCGCACCATTTAGGATCGGTACATGTGATATCCTTAATCATGAGGTGAATGATAATTGGAGACCGGACGGGATTCGGTGTTTGATGATGCTACAAGACATGGAGGTCTTGTATGCTTGTATTTTTCCCGCCTATGTCGATTAAGGGCCGCACCGTATTCGGACATAGGTGTGAGATTGAACGTACCTTCACATAACAGCCCAATAACTCGCTTTTGACTGTGAAAACCGATTAGCTCGCTTCGAGGTAGATTTTGAACCGTTAGCATTACTGGGAGGAGAGCATACGTTGTGAGGGGATCGATCCAAAATCCAAAGAAGAACTACAAAGCACACGGGTCGTTGGGGTACCGACCGGGTGAGGATCGAGGACCATGAGTTTTGGCGGCGGTTCAATCCTATCTTTCGAATAGAGTGAACGGTGATTCGCGGGTGAGGTACACACTCGTGCGAGTGTGTGATACGGGCTTTACCCAGCTGGTGTAATCGATTCGAATCGCCGTCTCTCCCAGATAGTGAGAAACTCATACCTTTTCGCAGAGACGTAGTAAAAGAGATGGAATTCACTGTTGATATTGAAAGGATTATAATTGGTACCTCATCTCTAGTTAAATGCTTGTTACGACTCAAGTGTATGTTTTATAAAGGTGCAAACGTAGTTAAGAATAGCTTTATTTATAATAAATTTGCCGCCAACATATAAAACTTTGGAATCTAATAATGAGCAATTTCGCAAAAGTTGCTAGCCAACAAACCCCAACATACATAGCCTATCATTTATCCTTGGAGTTTTCTTTTATTTTTCCCTATCGGGTAAGTCTTGCGGAGTACAATTGAGTACTCAGGGTTTTTACCCATCGTTGCAGGTGTTAACCTTTATGAAGGCTTTGGCAGTGCTTGCTTTAATCCTATGGATGATTTGGATTAGTAAGGCCAACGGGCATGGTCATATCGTATAACTTTCTCATCATGCTTGTAAGGAAGTTTGATGGAAACTGGTGATATACCACCACTTTTGTTATTATAATTTAGAAACAATGCCACTTTTCTGTAACATATTTGGAACCAGTGTGTAATTATTTTCCGCTGAAAACTCTGTATAACTGATGTATGATGTTTCCTTAATCATGTGATCCTGGATGTATGTTGATTTACCGAGGTCCTTCGTGACACTCGGCGGACTACCGGATTCATTCGAGAAGCGGTGTATGCGTGTCAACGTTATTAACGGGGACAGTTACGCTTAATCTCGGATGGATTGGTCGGTTCTGTCACAGCAGGGATCACACACTTTCTTATAGAGCTACCTGTCACGTCTTAATTGTGTCCAATTTAAAATATTCTTCGTAATATTATTTCCTTTTTACATCTATAAAATGATATAGCTTCCATATGGAGTGTCCATATTCAATTCCTTTTGCATGATTGAATTCCTTACTATGAGATCTGCAAAGGTAGTCCCATAATGCATATGTTAAAGAATAGTTTTAATATTATTGGCAACTTATGTTATAATTATTTATGGATTAAATATGTAGCAATTAATGTTGATAGTATAAAATTTTTAAAGTTTAGTCTTTATCACCACAAACATGTATAATAATAGCAATAGACTCGTGCATATTGATTAGGGTTGTGGTGTCCATCCCGATTAAGGATTGCAGCACCTATGTCGATTATGGTTTCAACAAACATGTTGATTAGGGATTGCCACATGCCTCCCTGATTACGGTTATGAGGTTTCCCCATCATAAACTAAGGTGCTACTTTTTAGAATTCTCAAACATGGATCATGTATATTTGTGCATATTAATTAGGGTTGCAACATCCATATACTTAGTAGATCATGCATAGAATTCTCAAACATGAGTGTTGTATACTCATCCGCACTAAAGGGTTGTCGATTCATACCGATTAGGTGTTGCAACATCTAAACCGATTAGAGTTACAACAGTATACTAATTGGTGGTCGCAACGACAATTAGGGATCAAAACATGGGTTATGACTATATTGTTTGCCCCCTCCCTAATTTGGTAGTATGTTGTGATTTAAGATTGCTTGAGGGGATAGGACTACCATTTTCCCTCCACCCCCATCTTGCAATTTGTTGTGATTTATCGTTACTTCAAGGGTTGCGTGACTATTGTTTGCCCCCTTTGCGGGACTATTGTTTGCCCCCACCCAATTCTTACAACATGTTTGATTCATAGTGGATACATGGTTGTGACTATTGTTCACCTCCGCTTTGTAGGCATTTGCGATTTTGGTTTGCTTCGAGGGGTAGAACTATTGTGTTTGCCCCTAGGCATGTTTTTGTTCGTAGTGGATGCAAAGCTTATCACTATTGTCCCACCTAGTTTGTAATCCATTGTGATTTAGGGATGCTTCAGGGGGTTAGGAGTACAACCCCCCACCCACCCACCTACCTACCTACACACACACACACACACGCTTATAGCATGTTTTGATTAGCAAATAATCCAAGGTTGTGATTCTTGTTTGTCCTCTCCCCAATTACCTCGCTATGACTATGATCTTGCATAAGTACGGGAGGTTTGACCAAGAAAGCCGATGACAAAAGATGAACTCCTCAAACAAATAAAAATGTTTCTTTTTGTGCTAGCCAAATATAAAAATTCTTTGAATAGGTCGACGATTTATTTCCAACTTCTTGCTACTAAACGGGGCTCGAAGATCACAAATATGAATCACACCTAAAAAGAACTGGAAGAAAGAGAGCTTCCCGGTTCACGTGGTAAGGATAAATCTATTTTTTGTACAGTTTGTTATTCACAAGCCGGTAAAACCGTAAGGATCCGAACTCTCTTTTTCAATGCCTAAGGTAGAAGACCTCACTCTAGAGACAAAAGAAGTAGGATAAGAGGCCACAAGATGGAGGCATGTTAACTGGAGGTAGAAGCTGGAAAATCTGCCATCAAAACTCAACCCGAGGTAATCCGTCGAAATAAGTTTAAATCTCACCTTCATTAAGATGATGTCATGAGACATACTTGGCATGCCGACAAATGACATGTTTTCATGAGCCGCCTTAGTAAAAACATGTCAACAGTTTTTTTCTCTCAATCTATGCATGAAAGTTGTGTGTCATTCATTAAGAGAAAAAGAAAAAAAGAGCTGTGTTTAGAAAGAACCCGACCGGAGGTTCCTAACACACACAAAGGCGTACTAAACTTGTGAAAAAACAAATCAATCAAGCTTATCGACATAGAAATGCACAAGTTTGATTTCCTTTGAGTTCTCAGTCATCCTCATATCAACAGGGGCCAAAACATCTCTAATGGATTGGTGGTACCTTAACAAAGCAAAATGTCAAAGGTAAACTATTGATCAGTCATGTTATAATGTGATACCATTTCATATTACCTTGGTCAAAGAAGAACTGGGAAGGGTAAAAACAGACTGAGGTCGCAAATAGCAACGCACGACTATAGGAGAAATTAGCGCGCTGTGTAATGGCAAAGACAAGCCGCTGCATGCATGCCTCAAGCTTGCCGACAAAGATCTGGCTGGGCTGCAACAAAGGATAGAAGAATTGACGAGACAAATAGAACAAGAAGATGTGCATGGAAGACAGAGATAGGAAGTACTCGCGGAAGATTAACATACACCCGCTGGCCATGGCGGCGACTTCGAGTTATATCATCATCCTCTTGAGCTAAGACATGGTCTGTTGATCAGGATGGTAGACTGCTACCTGTTGGAGTATGTGTGTGTATTAGGCCCATGAGGCCCATGTATGACTATATGCTATACCCTTCTAGGGTTAGCCCATCTATCCAACACAATTTGCAACATGGTATCGCTAGGTTTAGGTTTCTCTCTCTCCTTCTCTAGCGGCCGCCCGCCGCCAAGACCATGGTGGCCGCCGGCGCCGCCTCCCTCTCCTCCTTCCATCCCCTCTCCTCCCCCCTCCTGCGGGCGCTTACAGTGGGCAGCGCGCCACCTCGCTGGCCGGGCGGCCCTTTAAGCGGGCGCCCCGCCGCCCGCGCTAGCCGCCGCTGCCTTCTTGCCCCGCGGCGGGCGGTCTTGATCTGGCGCTGGCGCGCTTCGGGCGCCGCCGCCAACGCCGCCAGACGCGGGCGCGGGCGCGGGGTACATCTGGACGCCGCCGCCCTGCCTGTCGGGCGCGGGCGCGGGCGCCGCTGCTGCTGCCGTCGTGGCGCTGGTGCGAAGCGCGGTACGCTGCGCGCTGCCGCTGCCGCCTGTCGGGCGCTCTGGCGCCCTCTACCGCCGCCGAGCGGCTGCCGCTGCCTGTGGCGCGGCTGGCGCTCTACCGCCGCGGCAGAGCTCTCCTCGCCTCGGGCGCACCTCCGCCTGCCTCAACGCCCTCGCGGCAGCTACGCTGCTGCAGCTCTCCGCTGCCTGCCGCGCGGCGGGTGCAGCCCCATTGCTTCGCTGCTGGCTTTGGGAGCCCCTCACGTTCTGGACCCACTTCTTTAGCTGCTTCCGGGGGCCATCCGCCTTCTGAGGTATAACTGGACATGCCCCCCGAGACGCAGCCGTGCGCCGCCGCTATCTTCATTAGACGACCGCCCGCCCGGCACCGCTATATTGGCCTTGGCCGCTCGCCCACCGGCCCTCGCTTGCGGCCAAGTCCGAGGCTGCGGTGGCGAGGAAGCCGGAGTTCCGCCCGGCGTCTTCCGCGGCGGCCGCTAACGCCATCGGCCTTGACGGGCGAGGGGTGCAAGCGAGTGCCCCCTTCCCGGCTCCCCCCATCTCCGCCCGCTTCTTCCCCAACCTTACAGCGGCCCGAGGTGTCACCGCCCGATTCCACCCCGCTACCGCCCTCGTCGGCTTTCGTGGCTGGCGGCGAGGAGGGCCCAACGGCGTGTGCGTGCCGCGCCCTCGTCACGGGAGCAGGCGTGCGGCCTGCTTTGCCCAGCCGCTGGCACGCCGCTGGCATGCCGCGCCGCGGGCGCCGACCCCGCGGGCGCCAGCCACCGGTGTCTGCCGCCACGAACGCGGCCGACAGCGGGCGCACCGGCGAGCTACCGCCCAGCTGCCGTAGCAGCCCGCCGCGTGGCACGGCGCTTCGGCGCCCTGCAGCGCCGTTGCCGCCCGGCGAGCGACTCCGTCTCCCCCGGTACTCGGCGTCGGCGCCACCTCCCCGCCTCGCCGGCTCCCGTGCGTCCACTCCGCTGCGTCGTCTCTTCGTGGTCCTCCTCCTCCCGGGCCTAGCGGGGTTGGGGGAGTGCCGTGGCGGCCGCCGTCGTCGCGGAGGGAGGCGTGGTGCGGGCTTCCACCACCCATGGTCGGGGTGGCCCTTTCGGGGCAGCCGGCGAGGCCTCACACACCGGCGGCCATGCTCGCCGGTGCCATCCCAAAGAGCGCCTCCACTGCCCGTCGCCATGGTCTACACCTCCCGGTGCCTCGCCTGGCCTCTGTCGGTTGGGACCCGGCCTTGGCCTACTCCTTCGGGCCGGGACCGTCGGTCCTACTGGATCGGATCGACTCGGGCGCCACATTCCACACCACGCCCGATGCGAGTCTACTTTCCTCTCTCCGTTCTCCCCACCCTTCCTGTCCCTCTTCCATCATGGTTGCAAATGGCACCTGCATTCCTGTCTCCTCCGTGGGCACTGCCAGTTCCCATGGCTCTTTTCATATCCCTGATGTTCTTGTGGCTCCCGGTATGGTTCACAACCTCCTTTCTATTCGTCGCTTCACGGCCGACAACTCTTGTTCGGTTGAGTTTGACCCTTCTGGCCTCACCGTGAGGGAGTTAGCCTCCCGGCGTCCTCTTCTCCGGTGTGACAGCACTGGGCCTCTCTACACCCTTCGTTTCCCTCCTTCCGCAGCACCTCCTTTGCCTTCTTCTTCACCCCCTTCGGCATCTGCCTTCGCCACCACCACCTCCACTACGTGGCACCGTCGCCTCGGCCATCCTGGCCGGGATGCCCTGATGCAGCTCAGTCGTAGTTCCGACATTCGGTGCCCTCGGGCTCACGATGAGCACTTGTGTCACGCGTGCCAGCTGGGTCGTCATGTTCGTCTTCCTTTTCCTACTTCTTCTTCCCATGCGACCCATGTTTTCGACCTTGTTCACTGCGATCTTTGGACCTCTCCTGTCCTTAGCATTTCTGGCTATAAATACTATCTTGTGGTGGTTGATGATTTCTCTCATTATTCCTGGACTTTTCCGCTGCGTGCCAAGTCTGAGGCTTTCCCTACCCTGAGTCACTTCTTTGCCTGGGTGTTCACTCAGTTCGGCCTCACCATCAAGGCCTTCCAGTGCGACAATGGCCGTGAGTTCGATAACTCCACCTCTCGTGCCTTCTTCCTCTCTCACGGTGTCCAGTTGCGCATGTCTTGCCTATATACCTCCTCTCAGAACGGCAAGGCTGAGCGCATGATTCGCACCACCAATGACACCATGCGCACCCTTCTGCTTCAGGCGTCACTTCCTGCTCGCTTCTGGGCTGAGAGCTTACACACCGCCACCTATCTCCTAAACCGTCTTCCTTCCACTGCTTGCCCAGCTCCCACACCACACCACGCTCTCTTCGGTACCCCTCCTCGGTACGACCACCTTCGAGTCTTCGGGTGTGCGTGTTACCCTAACACCACAGCCACCGCTCCGCACAAGCTGGCTCCCCGATCGACTCTCTGTGTCTTCCTCGGGTACTCCCCGGATCACAAGGGGTACCGATGCTTTGACCTTATTATCTTTCGCCATGTGGTGTTTGATGAGACCGTCTTCCCCTACTCCACCACCACCACACCCACCTCCACTCCGGATTCTGACCTCTCCTTGTTGTTTCCCACTGACACGGTGGTCGAGCCACCTTTACTGTTGTATCCTGCAGGTACCGCTACACCGTGCTCTTCGACGGGACCGTGCCCCAGCTCGGCTCCTGCCGGTGACCCCTCTAGCCCTGCTCCCTCGCCGGGCATCGAGGATTCACCTTTCGAGCCGGCCCCGTCCGCACTTTTGGCCGGCGGGTCCCGGGCCGTCGACTCCGGCCCCACCTGCGCTTTCGCCCGGCCGGCGCTCGTCTACCCGGCGTCATGCGCGGATCGAGCGGCTGCCGTCGCCGTCGTCACCACCGGTGACCCCTTCTTCGCCCGGGGTCCTCTACACTTGCGGGGAGGCCTCTTCCCGCCCGGCGACACCGCTTCGCCGCCCCCCGGCCCGCCTGCCGTGTCGCGGCGCCCGTGTACCACCACACCAGCTTCTTCACCGACACCCGCGTCATGTTCACCATATGGTGGCGCCGACAGCGGCCGGTACCCCGGCACCCCGGGCTCTTTGCGACGATGCCCGGGGACTCGCCCAGTCTCTCTATGCCCTCTTCCGTCCAGAGGCCTTGTCCGACCCTCACCGGGCGCCGTGCGATGGAAGAGGAGTACGCGGCACTCCCTCGCCAACCAGGCACGTGGGATCTAGTGCCCCATCCGCCGGGCTCCAATGTCGCACCGGCAAGTGGATCTGACACACAAGCGCCGGGCTGATGGTACTCTTGAGAGGTACAAGGCTCGGCTGGGTTCTCCGGGGCTTCACTCGGCCCACGGGGTCGACTATGATGAGACCTTGACCCCGTGGTCAAGCCGGCCACCGTCCGCCGCGGTGCTCTCTCATCGGCTCTCACTCGCTCCCGCCCGTGCATCACTGGGCGTGAAGAATGCTTTTTCTGCATGGTCTTCTCACCGAGACGCCGGTTCTGCGGTCGGCCGGGCGGGGTTTGTTGATTCTTCTCGCCCGATATGGTCTCGGCCGGCTCAACAGTCCCTCTACGGCCTCAAGCGGGCGCCGGGCGTGGAACCACCTCGGTTCGCTTTGCTTTTCTCGACACTTTGGGGTTCGTGGAGGCCAAGTCCGACACGTCACTGTTTATCTATCACCATGGAGCTGAGACCGCGTACCTGCTGCTCTATGTTGATGATATTGTCCTCACGGCCTCCAGTGAGTCACTACTCCGCCGCATCATCTCCTCACTTCACGGGGAGTTCGCCATGAAGGATCCGGGTGTGCTCCATCACTTCCTCGGGGTCACTTTGTTGAGCCTCACCTGCCTAGGGGCTACTTCTTCACCGGGACGGTACACTCTTGATATCCTGGCGAGCTGGGATGATGGACCGCAAACCCTGCTCCACTCCGGTTGACACCCAGGCAATTTGTCCAGACCGCAGGGGTACCCAGTGGATGAGATCCCACCGCATATCGGAGTCTTCTTTGGAGCACTTGAAGACCTCACCTTCACCGTAGGGACATCACCTATGCGGTTCAAAGAGCTATGTCTCCATATGCATGATCCCCGGGAGCCCCACCTCACTTGCTCTCAAGCGTCTCCTTCGCTACCTCGGGGGTGCTTGTTGACTACGGCTTGCTCCTCCACCCCATGGTCTTCCTCCACCGAGATGGTTGTCTACACGGACGCCGGCCGGGGCGGCTGTCCGGACACTCGGCGCTCCACCTCCGGCTCTGGCTGTCTTCTTGGGCGGCAACCTGGTGTCCTGGTCGTCAAAAGCGTCGGCCGGTGGCCTCCCGCTCCGATCTTGGCTGAGTACCGTCTTTGTCGCCAACGGCGTGGCTGAGGCCTCATGGCTCCGCCCGACTCCTTGGCGAAGCTCCCGGCCCTCTCCACCGCGGCACGCTGGTCTCTGCGACAACGTCGGTCGCGGTCTACCTCTCCACCAACCCCGTTCAGCACCAACGGACCAAGCATGTCGAGATCGACCTTCACTTTGTCCGTGATCGGGTTGCCATCGGCGAGGTGCGGGTCCTTCACGTACCAACCACCTCCCGGTTCGCCGACATCTTCACAAAGGGCCTCCCGTCCCTCGACCTTCACCGAGTTTCGCTCCGGCCTCAACATCACCCGTGGCTAGTTGCGTGCGTGGGGGGGGCTCGTGTGTATGTGCTTCTTTTCATGTCCGGTCAACAACTCCGCTGCGCCCGGTAGTTCGGACTGCATGGGGTGTTGGAGTATATGTGTGTATTAGGCCCATGAGGCCCATGTATGACTATATGCTATACCCTTCTAGGGTTAGCCCATCTATCCAACACAATTTGCAACACTACCAAGCACGAGGCGCTTTTGCAAACAAGAATCTAATTTCTCTTCCCGCATTCCCTAGAATAGATTCATGCCTCACTGGCCCCATGTGTTGCACTTTCTTCCCCACTCATTTTGCAAAAATGACTTTTATGTTTGGGCAATTGCACATATCTAAGTTGTTGTCTTGTTATGTACTTATGTACTAACTTCTTACGTACTAAGTTCAACCTACTTTGTTGACATCGATCTAACTTTTCTAGCTATGGCATGAAGACAAATCATCCAACTTCCAAATTTTTCACATGGTACCATGTACCATTTCGAGAGAACAATCAACTATAGAGAGAAATGAAATAGTTATAAAGTAAATGGGCATGTTACGCGAAGTTTCTCATTCACTCATATGCTCACTTTGTGGGGATTGCTCCCCTGGTATCCTCAGTAGGGGGCTGGGCCGGCGGTCGGCAAAAAGCCCGGCCGAGAAGACCATGCCGAGCGCTACCGGAAGACCGTGGAGTAAGGCGCAAGACTTCGGCATGCGATATGATTCGCCTAGATCATCGGGCGTCGGTTTCCTTGAACCTAGGATTTCTGGTCGGTGGGGTGTGCCGATCGGGGAAAGCAAGATTAGATTGATCTTGTAACCCCGCCCTCGACTATATAAGGCGGGCGGGGACCTCCCTCCAAAACAGTTGTTCCCCGATCATAATCCACAACCGAAACACGGGACTAGGGTTTTACGTCACCTCGATGGCCTGAACTTTGTCTAAACCCGTGTCTCGTGTTACTTTTTTTGCTCTTGATCTCGCGCACCTCACCACCCTCGATCTCATCTACTACCTCGGGCACCCCCCAAGGTAGGGCCCACCCGAATATCATCGGCGGTGGCCGGGCCCGAGGTAGGGGTGTGCGTTTGAATCCGTCGCCGAGCAAGATGGTTACTCCTTCCACCGTCGCCGCTCTCTCCGGTCGCATGACCTTCACCGCCGGATCCATCACGTGGACCGTCGCCGCCGAGCACGATGGCGGGGAGAACGGTAACCCCGGATCCCATCCAATGGAACCGGGCATGCGTCGGCCCCGGCCGACCAGAGCCAGACACCTCCTAGCGAGGCCACGGCGATCCTCCCCCCAGAGGGCGACGGCAGCGGCGCCCGCCGGGAGAGGAACCCCGTCAACTCCGACGACCTGATTGAGCTCATCGACCGGGTCGGTGGAGGCATACGCGAGTGCGTCGAACTCGCCGAAAACACGCCGCAGCAACTTCAAATAGCACCCACCCGTCGGATCGGGATGGCAACCCGCTGCGCGCCGCCGGGCACCACGCCGATCCGGCCACCCGCCGCCGAGGCCATCGGCCATCCCGGTGAGGCCCACTGACCTGGGCGTCCCATCGCAGGCTAGCGGACGACCCACCCGGTTTGGGCCCCGGTGGTTGGGGAGATTTCCCCGGCACCCAAACCACTCGGCGGGGCGCCATCGCAGACATCCCTGAGGAACAGATCTACAACCATGGTGGCATTACCCCCGACCGCAAGGTCCCGCTGGTACCCACCAGAAGTAGCACGGCGACAACTTCGCCCAACCATCACCGGTCTACACCCCATCGCCCGACCGTTAACATGGTACGACTCCACTGGCTGGAGGACGACGAGTCACTCCACACCATCCCGGAGGAACAGCCGGTTCCGACTCCGATGCCTCTCCCAAATCCGATCTAGATACATCAATCGTTGTCGGTGGGCGGAACCCTCCAAATAAATTACACCCCTCCCGGTATACCCGCGCGAGATCTTCATGCTCGAAGCGGTCTCGCCCGGGCGAGGACCCACCGGCCGACGAGACAGATGGGCATCGCGCCCGATCAAGGCGGGCGCGCAACGCCCGATCGAGCCGAACGCCGTGTGTACTTACGAGGAACAGGAGCAGCGTCTCCTCCGAGATGCGGCCGGCCGGCGTCCACCTCTACAGGAACACAAGTGACGAGTTTGTCTACATCGACGAACAAATCGTGGCGCCAACCCCGAGCGCCAACCTCGCCGTCGCCGCCAACGAACTCGAGGCACTCGCCCCGACCCCTCGGGTAAACCGGGCTAAAGCTTTTATCAAGGCTGCTCAAGTGCGGGTAAACAAGCTACGGGAGATGCCGTCCGGATCCTCCACCTCCGGGTCAAGCCGCCATCGATCGGGGAAGATCCCAGACGGTCCCGCCGTCGCACAATGACGGGGAGGTAAGCGCAACAGCGGCAGAGCGGAGGCGGCAACAACCCGCCCGACCCGTCCATCAACCCGGCCGCCCGCCCGGCGCCCGCGCGTTCATCAATGCCGGGCGTGATGCCCGCGCCATCATCGGCGCCCGAAGCGGCGGCGGGCGCCTACAACGCCGAGATGGAAACGCCCGTCGTCGTTTCGGCGCCGAACACGGCTTTGACCCTTGCCGGCGCCCGATGTCGAGGGTCCCAAGCCTCTCTCGGCACGGCTGCGGTCCCATCGGTGGCCCGATCACTTCCGGATCCCGGAATGGTGGAGCCCTACGGCGGCAAGGCTAACCCCGGCGGTGGCTCCAAGCGTCTGCGCCGTAGCGATCGCTTGCCCCGCGGGGGGAGCGGAAGACACGATGGCAAACTACTTGCCCGTCATGCTGGCCTCCCCGCCCCCGAATCGTTCCACGTGATTGGAAGAGAACTCCATCGACAACCGGGCGCAACTCCGAAAGCTCTTCGTGGACAACTACATGGCCACGTGTGATCGCCAAGCCACGCCCACGATCTCGAAAGGTTGGCGCAACGCCCCAACGAGACGCCTCCGCAATACATTCACCGCTTCTCCACGCCGCACCAGCGTCGCCAACGCCAATGACACCGACGCGTCATCACGGCCTTCATCCGAGGCCTTACATACAAAGAACTCCCCTCAAGGCGAGAAGCTCCACAGAAACGCCCGAAAACAATCGGCGAGCCGATGAAAACCGCCGACGCCACGCATGGGAGAGGAGGCCGAAGGGCACCACAGAGACCTCGTCGCGGGGAAGAGGCCCATGCCCCCTCCTCCGCCGCCAGAGCTCCTCGGCCCAACGATCGCAACACCGACCGGAGGGATCGAAGGCCGGATCATCGCCACGACAACCGCGACCGCTCGGACCGATACCGAGGACGCCGGCCCGACGTGAACAACGCCAAGTCACGGGTCAAGCGAACCCTCGACGCCGAAGTTCGACAAAGTCCTGGATCGGCCGTGCCCGATCCACAAGAACGCGACGCACACCATGCGCCAATGCTACGGGCTCGGCAAAGTTTTCCCGAAGAAGACATGAAGCGCCAACGCGCCCGTGACGGCGACAAAAACGGCGGCGACAAAGAAGATGACCGAAACTGGCGGTGCCGTACCAAACACCGTCCAAGAGCGTGGCCACGATCTGCGGTGGGCCACACGCAATGGAGAGCAAGAGGAGCAAGAAGCCGACCGCCCCGGGTCATGGCGGTCTCCGACGAAAAACCATCGCCCGGCCCGCCTTCCCGCCATGGTCCGACCAGCCCATCACCTTCAAATAGGGAGGACCGGTGGTCGGACATACCATACCCCGGCGTTTCCCCCGGTCCTCGACCCGGTGATCGGCAACGTCCACTTCAAGCGTGTCCTCATCGGCGGCGGGGAGCTCCTTGAACATACTCTTCCCAAAAGTCGCTCCCGAAACTCGGCATCCCGAAAGAGGCCCTACACCCGGCCGAATCTCCATTCAGGGCATCATCCCTGACAAGCCATCGGAGCCGCTCGGCCAAGTGACCTCCGCCCGATGCAGATTCGGCACCCCTGGCCGGTTCCGTAAGGAAAACCTGGCATTCTCACGTCGCGGACTTCGACCGCGGCCCATCATGCCATTACAGGGCCGCCCGGCCTGCACAAGTTTATGGCGGTCCCTCACTACGCCTACCTCGTGATGAAGATGCCAGCCTCACGGTGGTGTGCTCACCCTCCGCGCCCGACACGAGGAACGCCCACGCTGCGAGCAAGAAAACTACATCATCAACGAGGCCGCCGGCCTCATTTGCCAAGATGCAAGCGTGCCTCGCCCGACTCCAAAGAAGTGCCGCCAGAGAGACCGGGAGATCCCGGGCAATGAACCACCGCGCTCCTCCATCAAGAACAAGGAGACCAAGGTCATCGACTTGGGCACGGGTGACCCCTCCAAGGTCACTCGGATCGGCGCCAACCTCGACCCCAAATAGGAAGACGCTCGTCGGCTTCCTCCGGGACAACGTGGGCGTGTTCGCATGGAAACCCGCGGACATGCCCGGAGTACCAAGGAAGTATGCCGAGCACGCCTCGAAGGTCTCATCCTCCGCCAAGCCGGTCAAGCGAAGCCCGCCGATTCGCGCCGGACAAGAAAGAGGCTATTAGGGTAGAAATCAACCGGCTCTTAGCCGCCGGTTTTATCAAAGAAGTGTATCACGCCGAGTGGGCGGCAAACCCAGTCCTCGTCCGCAAAAAGCAATAAAGAATGGCGAATGTGCGTTGATTACACCGATCTTAACAAACACCGCCCTAAAGACCCGTTCACTCTCCCTCGCATCGGCGAGGTCGTAGATTCCACCGCCCGGCTGCGAACTCCTCTCGTTTCTTGATCGCTATTCCGGGTATCACCAGATCGCCCTAAAGGAGTCCGACCAGTCAAGACGGCCTTCATAACTCCATTCGGCGCCTATTGCTACACGACGATGTCCTTCGGCCTAAAGAATGCTTTGGGGCGACGTACCAATGACAATTCAAGCATGCCCGAAGGATCGGATAGGCGTCAACGCCGAGGCCTACGCCGACGACGTTGTGGTAAAATCTAAAACCGCCGATAGCTTAATCGCCGACCTTGACCAAACATTCAAAAGTCTCCGAGTGTATCGATGGAAACTCAATCCAAACAAATGCATTTTCGAGCTTCCTCGGGAATCCTGCTTTCGGGAATACGGTCGGCAGCCACGGTATCAGATCGAACCAAACCACGAGAAGGTGTCGGCCATAACCAAGATGTTGCCGCCAACCAATATCAAGGAAGTACTGAGCTCGGCCGGCTGCCTGGCGACCCTAAGTCGATACATCTCCAAGCTAGGAGAGAGGGCCATGCCTTTCTTCCGCTTACTCCGAAGCGTCCGACAAGTTTGTTTGGACTCCGTGAGGCCGACGAGGCATTCAAGGAGCTCAAGGTCTTCTTGACGACGCCCCCGGCCTTAACGGCTCCGCTACCCGGCGAGGATCTCCTCCTTTACATCGCGAAGAACGAATCGGGTGGTCTCCA
The DNA here is from genome assembly GCA_015844335.1 of Chrysopogon serrulatus. Lineage (NCBI taxonomy): Eukaryota > Viridiplantae > Streptophyta > Magnoliopsida > Poales > Poaceae > Chrysopogon > Chrysopogon serrulatus. Next base: position 120,870 of record JADLZL010002973.1, on the reverse strand, counting down.
CAAATGTCGTCGTCGAAGCGTGATGAACCCGGCACGCATTCAAGGTGCAGCGCCCGGGTCTACTACATAAGCGAGGTCCTGAACGAGTCCAAAACTCGTTACCCGCAAATCTGAAGCTCATCTACGCCGTCCCCACCGACATCACGTAAAGTGAATCACTATTTCCATCTCACAAGGTAACGGTGGTGTCCCATTACCCGATCGGCGACATCATAAAGAACAAGGAGGTCGACGGGAGAGTCGCCAAATGGGCGATTGAAATCGGGCGCATACACCGCCCGAATACGCGAGCCGCCCGACGATAAAGTCCCGTGCGCCGCCGACTTCATCGCCGAGTGGACGGACATGCGAGAACCGGGCCCCACCCGAGCACCCCCAAAGACTTGGAAGATGTACTTTGACGGTGCGCTAAATGTGAGCGGTCTTTGTGCGGGGGTCGTACTTGTATCTCCAAGCGGCGAGGAACTCCGATACGCCTTGAGAATACATTTCAAGGCATCTAACAACGCCGCCCAGTACGAAGTCGCCATTCACGGCATCAAGATTGCTATATCCCCTCGGGGATCAAACGCCCGGAAATCTTCGGCGACTTTCGGCTGGTCGCAACCAGCAAACAAAGACCGGTCTTGCACCGGCGAGAAAATGGACGCCCTCGCCGGAAATCCGAAACTTCGAGAACAAATTCTACGGCATTGAGTTCCACCACATCGTTCGGGAAGAAAACTCGAGGCCGATCGGCTCTCCAAGTTAGGCTCTACACGAAAGCAGCCATTCCGCCCCGGCGTATTTGCGCCGCGACCTCCTCGACACCATCTCGGCCAAGACGGGCGCGGCGCCCAACCCGACCATCGGAGAAAGCGGCCGCACTCGCCGAGGCCATCGACGCCAAGACCGGCGCCTCCCGCTCATCGATACCTCACCAACTCGAGGTCCCTTACCGACAAAACCGAGACAGAGCTGCCCGATACGGGCGAAGCAAGCACTACGCCTTGGTAGAGGGCTCGGCCCGATGCGCTTGCGCCAACGCTAATGTTACGCAAAGTGCGTTCTGCAGCCCGAAGGCTTGAAGATACTAAAAGAAATACATGCTTTGGACTCAGTGTGGAAGCCATTGCGCCTCTCGGAACACAGTCGGCGAGCCTTCCGAGCAGGATTTTATCGGCCGACCGCCGTAGCCGACCTTGCAGTAACACCTGGTACGACATTGCGAGGATGCCAGTTCTTCGCCAAGCGACCCTCACCGCCGCCCACGCTCTAATGACGATCCCGTCGGCTGGCCGTTCGCGATGGGGACTCGACCAGATCGGCCCCTTCGAGCCGCACCGGGCAATTTTAAATACGTCTTGGTCGCCATCGACAAGTTCTCCAAGTGGATTGAGTACAAACCACTCGCCCGACTCGACAAGCAAGAAGGCCGCCGAGTTCTTTGAGGAAATCGTTCACCGCTTTGGCATCCCGAACAAGATCATCATCATCACCTCGGGTCAAACTTCACGGAAACGAGTTCGGGAGTTTTGTGAAGAGCGCTCCATCTTGGTCAAATATGTCTCCGTTGCGCACCCACGTGCCAACGGCCGGGCCGCCGCCAAGAACGGAATGATCCCGACGCACTTAAAAAGCGCTGTACGGAAGGACGACAAGCACCGGGAAGGTGGCCGAAGGAACTTCCACCAGCCAGTCTGGGATCGCGCACGCCGCACTGATCGAACACGGGGGTTTCCCCTACTACATGGTATACGGGTCGGAAGCGTCCCTACCCGAGGGGACGTCGCCTTCCGCTCACCAAGAGTGGAAAACTACTCCCGAGGAAATCTCCGACCAAGCGCCAAGCCCGACGACGCCGACCGCGCGGAGAAGAGCGCCTAGCCGCCGCATCCGATCGGCAAAGTACCTAGAGGGCGTCCGTCGCTATTACGACCGCAACGTCCGGGGCGCCCCTTCGCGGTCGGCGATCCGTCTTACGTCGCCGCACGAGCTCCGCAGTATGCATAAGCTCTCCTCCCCCCCGGGATGGTCCCTTCATCGTCAAGGAGGTCACCCGACCGTGGTCCTATAGGCCGGTGGAGTCGACGGGCGCGATATCCCAAACTCCCGGCACGCCGAGCACCTAATACGTTTTTTACGCTGATAAGTCAAGATGAATAAAGATATGTACTGCTTTCCCTTTGTAATCTAAATATATATATGAGTTAATGTCTTTTTTTTGTCTTGTCTCTTTTTCTCCTCGTGCATTCATTTTTCATATGTGCTATCCACGCACTATACGCCCGAAGACCGCCCGATGACGCACTTTAACTCAAACCGATCGGAGCAACCCCTTCTCCCGACCCAAACCTACACGTGCTAGCGGCTTCGGCGCTGCGTTATGGAAAGGCCAGCCAGCGGTTCCCGGGGACCACGGTACCCTCTACGCCGCAATACAAGGAACATACCCTTAGCGCTATGAGATACTAGGAAACTTGGGCGGTCCGCAAGGCGACAAAGTCACACACCTGCGGGGCATTACGGCAAACACATTACATGCATAACAAAAGTGATATTAACATCATTTACGCATGCGTCTCCACACGCAATACATAAGTCAATTCTAACGCTCTTCTCCTAGGGCGCATCGCCTCGGCATCGCCCGAACAGTCCAGTCCTCTACTACCTTGACGGGCGGCATCGGAGGACTTCGGCGCTCGGCTTCTCCCTCGGCAACCAACCGTGGGTCCGGGCAAAACCCGCCTCGACCGGGACAACTCCACCCCGGGATAGTGCGACCGGACGGAGCTAGCGCATGCCGGCAGCGCGCAGGCCGCTCCATGAACAAACACCCGTGTTTGTTGTAGGACGGTCTGGCACCGCACCAGAAAACGCGAGACCGAAGGGGGTAGCGTTCCCCTAGCACGCCCCGGTCGTAGCCCCCTCCGTGCTGGGTCGGCGAGATTCAGCAGCCCGGGGGTCGGAGGACGATGGTGTCTTCCATCCGCTCCTCGGCGGCCGCAAGACGCCGTTTCAAGTCCGCCTGCGCCCGCCGTCGCTTCTCCCGCACAACCGCAGAACAAATGGTAAGAACCCGACAAGCCCGATCAGGGCAAATACAAAGAAAAAGGTAACGCCGCTACGCCGCGCCTCGGACCGAGCTGTCTCCGCCGACCGGGTGGCCTTGGCCGCCTCGCGAAGTTAGCTCTTCAACGAAGCCGCTGAGACTGCCGCAGCCGCCTTCAAGAGCCGCAGCCGAACACAAGTCAAGACGAAAAACACAACAAAGACCAAAATAGCGGCACAAGGAGAACATACCAGTCACCCGCCGCAGATTATTTGCCAGCGCCAATTCCGATCGGCGGCGGCGCCTCCACGAGCGGCGTTCTCACGCTCGGCTCAGGCCGGCGCTTGGTCGTCATCTTCCTGCGAACGGCCTTGAGCTGCTTCAGCGAGCCGACCGACTTCCGCCAAAGGTGGTCTTCTCACGGAGAAAGCCGCTCGTTGTCCCGACCTTCATTTTTCATTAGGCGGCCGCCCGGCTGCTCCAGCGAGCGTGCCCGCGTCTCAGCGGCACGGGCCAACTCCCTCTAAATAAATATGACGCGACTCTGCAAACATTACGCAGACAACAACATTATCACTTACCGGGCTCGGCGTGGCGGCCGAATCGGCGTCGGGTTTGATATTCGCGGCGGCGTCGTAAATCGTCCACCACCTCCACCCGTTCACCTCGAGGGGTCGATGAAACGTGCGGCGGGCAGCGCGCTGTCCCTCGCGCACCGAGCACTTCCCGTACCACCTCCTCCGGCTCGGGCTACGCCCCACCACGATCTCCCGCCCGTGGCGCCACCCTTTCTTTGGCGGACGGGGGGGCGGGCATCGAGCAGCCGCCCCGGCGCCCTCCCTGGCCGGCTGCGAACAAAAACCGCAGCCTCGCAGCCCGAAAACGAGGGGGCTAGGGATCAGCCCCCACCAGCTCCCGATGGCTGGGTCGCGAATCACCGCATCGGCCGCCTGACGGGTGGGCTGTCTGGGACGACCAGTGTCATCCTCCCCGCACGGGGGGTCTTCCTCCACGGGATCATCGCGATGACACTCCTAAAGCCAAACTCGACAACACCAGGAACAAAAAAAGAAACGAGTTGGTACTTACATGTGTCGGATCGGGCGGTGCCGCTGGAAACGCCGGGGGCCCTCCAGGCTGCCCGCCTCGGTCGGGTCGGGTCGGGCGGCACCGATGGCCGCCGGCCGCCTTGCGGCGCCCCATGGTCGGCATTTTCTCAAACACCGGTCGCTAGAAGTCGCCGACCTTCGACGCCCGGCCCGACGCGGACGCGTTCGTCCAACGTCTCCGTGTCCTCACGGGTCTTCGTCATCCGAGAGGATGACGGCTCGCTTCCCCCACCGCCTCCTCGCCGATTCGAACAGGCGAGGCGGGGGGCACGGTCTCCTTCTTGCGCCTCTTCGGCGAAGGCGCCTCCTCGAGCCACCCTTCGCCGATGGGCCCTTGGCTCGACGCTTGGGGACTGCCTTCTCGGCCGTCCCCTCGTTCAAAGAGGTCCTCCGCGATCTTGCGGATTTCCTCCATTGATCGCCGCCCGGTCTACACCCGGTCGGCCAGTGTCGTCGGGCACATCCGACACATAAACGGCTCGATCTCGCATAAACGGCGGCTTGAGCGTCGGCCAATCACACACATAATACTATAACAAAGCGTAAACTCACCGCCGGTCGCGGATTGCCCAAGCCGTAGGGCTTCTCGATACCCGAGCTCCTCACCGGGTACCTCCCGATTTAAAAACGGCGTGAGCCGCCGAAAGAGAACCTCCTTAGAGATTGCCTCCTGCTGCCTCACGCGTCGGGTCATTATCCCCGAGTACTGTACCACGGGTGCTCGCGCTCCTTGCATGGCTGGATGCGCCGCAAAGACGGCCGATAGCCACTTGCCACCCCCGTCGGGTTCATGGGGCGGATGATGCCGAAGCGAGCTCCTCCACCGCACCATGTCGGCGGATGACGGCCGCTCGGACCGATTGGCGTTGACGCCCCACCACTGCTTCACCTCATTGGAGATCCGTGGAGCGGGGTTGCCGATGACGAACCATTGGGTGTTCCACCCCTTGATGGAAGAGCTGAGGGGCAGCCCAAGGTACTGGTTCCTCATCCCGTCCCGAAGACAGAGATAGAGGCCACCGACTACCTTGGGTGAGCCGGCTCCAGTAAACGCCCGGGCAGAAGAGATGGCGAAAGAGATTGAAGTGGGGAGGAATGCCGAGAAAAGCCTCGCAAAAATGGATGAAAAAAGAAAAGATGAAGAATGGAATTGGGGTGGAGATGAATGAGGCGGATCTTGTAGTAGGCAAGGAGCTTCCGGAGGAAGGGGGTGCGCCGGCAGCCCGAACCCGCGGGCGGAAATAATCCGCAAACACAACGAGCTTCGTTGTCGTTCGCGGGGTGGGGAATGACTCCCCCCCACGGTGGGGCGCCAGCCAGCCCAGCGCCGTCGGGCAAAGACTCCGTCGCGGACGAGCTCGTCGAGGACCGCCCGCGTGCCAGTCGACGTAGCCCACTCCATTTCCGTTAGGCGGACCCCCGCGCTCTGGATCTCCGCCAGCGCCCGATGCGCCGCCGCCGCCAGGAACCACGCTTTTCCCCTTGCCGCCGGCCATTTCGGATCTAGGTTTCGGATTGGGAGCGCCGGTGATGTGGGAGAGAAAGCTTGGTTGTGCGAGGAAGGTGAAGAGGCGGCTGGGTTTGCGAGGCGCCGAGAGGAAGGCAAAGTGTGTGACCGAAAGGCCATGCCCGGTCTTTAAATGGATTCAGGATGACGGTGTCGGGCGCCAAGGCCCGTCGCTTCGCCTTCCTTCCGTGGGAAACAGCGCCGCGCCGCCCGCTCTCCGTGGTTATCCGGGGGGGAGGCGGACAGCGATGTTTCCCGAGGATGCTAGGCCCGATGGGCCGGCCCACCGGCTCGACCGGCCGTCGCAGCCCCGCGCCCGGCAGCGAAACCAAGGTTTGGACCCTAGAAGGCGACAAGCGCCTCTCGGGGACTGCCGCGTCAAGATTCAACAACTCATACTTTGACAAATTTGATCCCGGCACCAGGTCTCATGCATCGCCTACTACCCGGTCTCGGGGACTACGTGGTACACGTCGCCGGAAGCGACTGACGTGGTACACGGGACCCGTCTGCGGAGATCTTTCTTTTTTTCTTTTTTCTCTTGAGCAGCTCGCGTCTCCACGGCAGTGGGGACCTCCTGCGTTCCTCTCAACCGCGGCGGCTGGCTGTGTGTTCCACGGCCTTGATTCCGCCTCCCTCCAAGCACCAACCGCATCGGCTGGCCTCGGCGACGCCGACCGCCACGACTTCGTCGGATCCGTTGATCGACTTTCGCACCGCCTCGAACACCGGTCGGAAGAACCGCCGGCACCGAGGAAGACGCCGAATGGTTCCCAACCTTGGGTTGAGACACGCAAGCCGCTTTCGGGGACTAGCCGTGGGGATTGCTCCCCGGGTATCCTCGGCCGAGGGCTCGGCCGAGCGGTCGGCAAAAGCCCAGCCGAGAAGACCATGCCGAGCGCTACCAAGACCGTGGAGTAAGGCGCAAGACTCGGTATGCAGATATGATTCGCCTAGATCATCGGGCGTCGGTTTCCTTGAACCTAGGATTTCTGGTCGGCCGGGTGTGTGCCGATCGTGGAAAGCAAGATTAGATTGATCTTGTAACCCCGCCCCGACTATATAAGGCGGGCGGGGACCTCCTCCAAAAATTTGTTCCCGATCATAATCCACAACCTGAACACGGGACTAGGGTTTTACGTCACCTCGACGGCCTGGACTGCCTAAACCCGTGTCTCGTGTTACTTTTTTTTGCTCTTGATCTCGCGCACCTCACCCCCTCGATCTCATCTACTACCTCGGGCACCCCCCAAGGTAGGCTGCCGACCAGATATCATCGACACTCACTGGTCACAAGAAACCTTACATTGGTAGAAATGACCTCTCAACAGCAGCTGTGACACTGCTTCATCAAGATGGCACAGACCCACCATAATTTTTTTCTGTATATGAATAGGATTCCATGGAACTAAATAAAGAAACACAGAAGAGATATTTGCATTCCAGAAACAAAGAATAAACTCATTTTGCCACATTTCATCTAAAGGTAGTGACATTATAGCATGATGCATATGTAAACTTTTAAAGCATTGTTCCTTGAAAACAGTCATGACAGCAAAGGTTTAATTGCATTGCACCTCTGCACCTTTGAATCGTCATTCCTGAGAAACGATTACATGAAATTTATTTAAAGAACAATGCAAAACATAGCGGACAAAACACTAAAAGCTTTGAGCAGGCATGGCATTTGAATCGGACGAAAAATAATCAAATGAGAATCACAGTGTATTTATCATTGTGCAGAGAGTATGTGAATTTCTGAATCAGCAATGAGCATTAACAATATCAAGCACAGCTATCCCTTTACATTCAGGAATCACACACTGGACTATGGGAAGGCATACTATGCCCATGAAAAATAGCATCAGTCTGGGAGTTAGTAAGAAACGCAACCAGAACAAGCCGATCAAAATAGTATATGCATACAGCTTGTCACTTTCCCTTCTTCCCTAAAGGTGTAGAAGTAACTTGAGGCAGTGGCCTCTTCTTGTTAAAGGCACTGGTCCTGCTTTCAGGCTCATCGTCGTCACTAGCCTCATTCGCCTCCTTATCGGTTCTATTCTCATCCTCCAAGGCCCTTCTCTTCTGCGCATTCACCTTCCCAAGCAACCTCCTCTCAACTGGGTCAGTGGGAGCCACACGCTTCACACCAGGTGCCGCTTTGGCACCAAGACCGAGCCTAAGAAATTTTCACGGTCACATACCAGTTATCCAGGTAAAAGTTAAAAATCAATGAATCATATACCTTGCTGGCCGGCCCTCGAAATCCTTATCGTTGGGCTCATCTGGCTCTGATGCACTCATTTTATCCACCCATGTCTGGGCCTGAGAACGGTTTATGGCATGGGTCAGATATCTGCTGCTGTAAATTGAACGCAACAGCAGTGCTGCAGGCTGAACACTAATTCGATGCGATACAGCATGATGCATCTAAGCACAAACAGCGCGCGCAGATCAGGGAATGCGAAAGAGACCATGCCTAACAATTGGAGAGGTTGAATTTCATTTTCCATAGCAATTGGCTAAAAAATTAGCGGCAACGTCTACAAAACCTAACGCTGGTAGAAGAGAACAGGAGAAGCGTTGCATCGAACACCACTGGAGGAAGAAACCATGCTCCAGAAGGAAGAAACAGGAGAAGGAACTGAGGAGCTGAGTAGGCGGCGACGAGGAGCTCACCAGCTTGAGGGCATTATTGAGCGTGACCACCTTGGGAAGCGGCGCCTTCTTCTTCTCCGCCGGCGGCGGCGGCCCGGTTGCCATCGCTACCAGCCGGCCAGTTAACGCTGCCGCTCGACGAGCAGCGAATCACGAAGGGCAGCGGCGCGGTGGGCTGGGACTGGGTGGCGAATCCCCGCAGGGAGGGGAGCGGGCGACGGCGGCTCGGGCGGTCAGCTGAACGCGGCGGCGCTGTGGATTCTGGCCGGGGGTGGGGGAGAAGTAGAGTGGGCCTGTGGATCAGGTCTAGTAATCCAATTGTGGGCCGGTCCATCCATGCAAGTTCAAATGTCCAATTGTGAACAATGAGGCCCAAAAGAACTGCTACGCCTTTAATTTTTCATCCATTCATTGTCGGTAGAAACGATTGAGAACTTTCAAGAACATTTTCTCAAGTAATGCAGGTGGCAAAAACTCAGACCGATTAAAACACAAATCAACGTGTGCAATTCTGATGTTACTAGGGTACAAGATTGTTCTGTTGTATAGGTTTGTAGCACTAGTAAACCACCTTTATTGCACCTGTCCTCCAGGTACAAGAATATTTTAGCTGGGGCAACATATGCATGGAAATTTCAGACTTTGAGTCGTAGAGATTTAAAGCACGCCAGATGCTCATGTGGTCGCAAGTGGAGGACCAAAGAACAATCCACATGATCATCTCTGTGAACAAGGCAGTACAAACAATGAGACAGAACAAGGGAGAGACTGAAAAAGATGTGATTGCTCACAAGCTTAAACAGACCGATTACAGTCGATTATTCAGCAGTTTCTCAGCATTGCCAAGCTCTTAGAAACCGGCATTTTATTGTTATACCTGCCACATGCAAACCGCACTACCATGAATCACTCTAACAGGCTAATTGTTCCTGACAACACATCATGTGCACAACCTAAAAGAATGTAACACATCCTACTCATCAGTGACGCATCCTCTGGACGCTGGAGCCACAAGCTTGATGTACTGCAAATAAAATATGGAAAAGAAACATTCAGCACAGAGCCAAGGATTACTCTGATGACAAGAAAGACAATGTTCAACCTATAGTACCTTCCAAAGAGCTCCACGGGTGGCCTTGTATGGCGGTGGGGTCCATTTACTCCGTCTTTCTTTGAGCTGCTGTTCGGTAAGGTCAACATCGATTACCCTTTTACTAACATCGATGGTGATTACATCACCACTCTGGACAAGGCCAATTGGGCCACCTTCCTGAAAAAAATAGCTCCTTTGTAATAATACAAACCTTCTGCAGTTGTTTTTACTATCATGCACTGTGGTGAAAAAATAATCTTGAATGCTACGGAAAAGAAACTGGTACAAAACTACACAGCTTAGATTAAATTATTGCCACTAGTTGAGTGCCGCAAGCCCGCAATGCAGTACCTGTGCTTCAGGGCATATGTGACCGACAACAAATCCATGTGACCCTCCGGAAAATCTACCATCTGTCAGCAGGGCACACTCCTGTAATGGAGATTGGGCATTTGTTAAGAGGTTATCACATAAACTGTAGTGAAGAATAACTAATCTGATGAAAGCAGGATAGTTGCTAGCCACACATGCAACTAGGTACCAAAACTTAGGAAGCACCGGATATGCAAATATAAAGAACATGGGCAAAGAAAATCTGATCCTTTGTATTGTATTTAAGAATGTGCAAGAGCTCTCATTGCTTTGAAATTTCAACAATTGCTGGAGAGCAGAAGAACATCAGAATTGTGCATCATCTGAGATGACGAAGATTATGCATAAGTTATTTGTCACATTACCAACTACTTCGACATCATTCATGAATGTGCAGTGCAAGGTGAGAGATGGCAAAAACCTTGTTTTAGTACACTACATCTAAAGACCAAGTAAAAATCTATAGTATAATTGCTGAAAAATGCTAAGCTATGACCTAAGTGGTACCTTTCCAAGACCAGCACCCATTATTGCGCTTGTTGGAGTCAACATTTCGGGCATCCCTGGCCCGCCTTTTGGTCCTTCTCCTCGGATCACTACTACCTTTCCCTGTTGAAACCATCAAGGCAATAAAATGATTTGTCATAAGAATGCAAAACTTGCTCTGAATCCACTAACAGAGAAAAGAAAAGGCAATCGTGCTCTCCAAATAAAAAGGAAGAAATGGCACATGCAGAAAATACTTGCACTGCTCATATATTACCTTGAAATTCGCTGGGTTCTCTGAGATAGCTGTAATCATGGATTCTTCACCCTCAAAAACTAATGCAGGCCCTGAAATTTTACCAAATAACAGTTAAATTTCACACATAGTACGGAGGCTTCCAAGGATTGGATATAGAAGCAACAAATCACCTGAGAAGAACAGTCCCTCTTTGCCAGTTATTTTTGCTACAGAACCCTCCGGTGCAAGATTGCCATAAAGTATTTGAATATGGCCAGTTGATTTGATAGGATTGTCAAGTGGTCGAATTATTTGCTGTGTGTCAGATTCAAAAATAAATGTCACGATTCAACGTGTTAGCTGACAAGGCTAAAGAACTCACAATTGAGCATTACCTGCCCTTCAGACAGAGGAGGGAAGATTTTGGCATTCTCGGCTAGAGTTTTACCAGTGACTAAAATGGGAAAAAGGTAACATGTCATTGACTAAAATATAGAGATCTTAAATTGCAGAATAACAATTATTGACTGTACCCACCAGTCATGCAATCACCATCAAGAAGACCTTGCTCCAGAAGATAATGAATGACTGCAGGTGTCCCACCAATCTGTAACATGTGGCTTATTCTCAAACACAATGCATTGATTAATTTAAGTATATAGATAGATATTCTCACTTTATTGGTTAAAGCCTTAACTTTCCATAGAAGTTGTGTGAAGAAAATCAGTTAAATGTGTAAGTACATTAAAAATATAACAAACAAAGCAATAGTGGATTGAAAAGCTAAACTGGAAACTTAAGCTGGATTGAACATGGCTCAAAACCAAGTGAACCTTAGTACCATAAAGCATTTACCTTATGCAAATCCTCCATGACATATTTACCACTGGGCTTGAGGTCTGCGAGGAAAGGAACTTGGTCACTGACCTTCTGGAAATCATCAAGAGTCAAATGCAGACCAACAGACCTGAAACAAGACAACCAATGAGCTTTTGCAACCTAAGTAGAAAGCACATGCAACAAGATGGTAACTCACCGAGCAATGGCAATCAAATGCAGAACAGCATTAGTTGAACCACCAAGTGCCATAACAATAACCATTGCATTTCGCAATGACTTCTCAGTGATAATGTCCTTAGGCTTCAAATCCATCTTAAGCAATTCTAAAAGATACTTCCCAGCAAGATGGCATTCTTCTAGCTTTAGCAGGTCTTCAGCAGGTGTTGAAGAACTTTGGTACATAAAAGCAGCAAGATTGATAAAAAAAAGAAGTCAAAATACATCCTCCAAGCATATTTATATAAATAATAAAAACCATATTTACTGTTTAGTGACAAATGAGAAAAAAAATCCAGATATATAATTCGCACCTGTATGGAAGGCTCATGCCCAATGTTTCAATAGCTGATGCCATAGTGTTTGCTGTGTACATACCACCACAGGCACCTGCCCCTGGACATGAATTGCGGAGCACATTCTTTCTTTGCTCATCAGTGATTGAACCACTAACATATTCTCCATAGCACTGCACAAAACATCAAAATGCAAGCAAGCAAGCCTTAGCTGTACAATGTACATTGTCAAATAAGTACTTCTATCAAAGAAGTAGAGTTGCTGAACAGACCAGATGTGATAAACATACCTGGAAAGCAGATACTATATCATAGGAATTGCCCTGAAAGTGACCAGGCTGCATCCAAAAAGTCCATCAGAAAATTGTCAATAAGAAGCAGCCCGAAAAGCCATGTGTATTTAACAGATTTTATCAATGGTTAAGGACTCTAAAACACACACGCTGACAATTGCCAACCATGTTAACCTGAATTTCTAGCATAAATCACTCCACCGTATCAATCAGTTATTCAGTTCTCATAGTACACTGCGCTAATGCAATGTCCAGGAAGCAGTTTGTTCCATCACAATTCACAACACAAATGTCTTGCTTATTCAAGCTAGCCAAACATTCTGTTGAAGAACAGCACATTTCAGAATAAGTAATTATAGGGCAAGAGACCAGGGGAGCATTACCTTAATAGTTCCGCCATATATCATGATACTAGGTCGATTAAGCCGTCCCATTGCCATTATTGTACCTGGCATCTGCAAACAAAGGACAGCTAAATCCAGTTGCAACTGACATTTAAATGTGCATGACTACTCTAGGACAGGATAGAACAATGCTAGAAATCTTAGCTCCCTCCTACTAGTTCCTAAGTTCGGACTGAACAAATAGGTCCAATCACCTCAGCACCCATTCAAACAACAAGCAAGATACAATGTTTTTGCTAGAAGCATAGAAAAGTTCATTGCTTTTCAGCAAATAATGCAATTTTGTTGCATCCAGAAGAAAACTAATGAGATGGCCATGGAGCATAGAAGAAAGTCCCAGTCCTTGATGCTAATTTTTATCCCCCTTTCTAGAACTGAGCTAAAATTGAAGCACCATCTCCAAACGAACACAATCTCCAGCAGGAAGTAAACACCAGTCGAGACCAGTACGAAGAATTTAATGGCTTTTGAGTATCAGGGGACATTGATGTGCAGATTATGCGAGCAGCAACCTTTGATTCCACTCCCACAGTCCCACTGAACTAACTGTTGTACGAACGCATTTCAGAACACCCAGTCCATCACATCTGCAACTGGAGAGATGGCGAAAAAGGGACTCACGTTCTTGTCGCACCCAGGTATGGAGATGTTGGCGTCGTAGTGATGCGCGCCCATGACGGTCTCGATGCTGTCGGCGATGAGGTCGCGGGACTGGAGGCTGTAGCACATGCCGCGGGTGCCCATGGAGATGGCGTCGCTGACGCCAACGGTGTTGAACCGGAATCCGACCATGCCGGCCTCGCGGACGCCGTCGCGGACGGCCTCGGCGAGGCGGAGCAGGTGCATGTTGCAGGTGTTCCCCTCGTACCACACCGAGGAGACGCCGACCTGCGGCTTGCGGAGGTCGGCGTCGGTGAGGCCGACCCCGTAGAGCACGGCCTGCGAGGCGCCCTGCGACTTGGGCTCCGTGATGCGCGCGCTGTACTTGTTGAGCTTGGGCTCGTCGGAGACCGCGGTGGTCCGGACGCTCTGGAGGCGGCAGCGGCGGCCCGTGACGGGGCCGGCCGCCGGGAGGGACGGGGAGGTGAGCGCCATGGACTGCATCGCGGCGGCGGCGGCGGCGGCGAGGTACGGAATGGGGTTTAGGGTTTTGGATGGTGAATCGGTGGAGGGAGCTAGTAGGTGACGGGGAGTGAGTGGATGGATAGGACAAGTGGAGAGGCGGGCGCGCGGGCGTGCACTGCGTGCGTGCGGCGGCTGGCGGCGGCAGGAGGGGAGGAAGGCGACGACACAGCACAGCCGGTCGAGAACAGGACAGCCGGACAGGGTGGCGCGCCCCTGTTTTTGTCTCGATCCCATATAATTACCCAACAACTTTTAGAAAACCGAGGTCCTTTTTGTCTAAAATTGCGTAGAAAAACCTGAAGTTTCTCTCTTTCTTTGGTTCTTAACTTAATTATTACAGCATGATGTTTGCTCATACGGTAAATTTTGAAATAATAGACAATATAATGTTTATCAAGAGTTATGAAAACTATTTGCCGAAGATTTGTAAACCAAAAATGAGACAAGTTTTAGTAAATCAGATGTCGGTTGAAGACTGGGCTTATTACACGCTCTTCTTAGCACTCGTTTGCCCAAGCTCTTCTCAGCTCACAAAACGTAGCTTTCACGTGCTCCTAGTATTTGAAGAAAAAAAAAAAAAAAAAACTCCTATGGCAAGTGATGCTATGATAGCTACGCAAGAGTGATATAAAAGTTGTACCAAACACGTTCTCATTTTTACAATAAATTAAAATCGTAGAGTCTATTTGGTTGAGTTACAAAACGTAGCCAACAAAAATCGTGAAAGACAAAACTTTAGCTTGTCAGAATCAAAACTTACCAAAGGTAGGATAAAAGGTTGGCACGTGAGGTTAAAGAAGTTTCTTGAGATTTGTTAAAATTTTGATCATAAATATTTGTGTGCCAAATTTCTAGCAACAATTCAATTGATAACCAAAATTTTGGATATAATTCAATTTTCATTGGGTGGAACCCAATCTAGTAGACTTGTAGTTTTTAAACATACTTTAATTTTGATTAGACAAGATTTAGAACCCAACCAAATGGACATGTATTTTTCACCTTCTAAGCTTGAAGTGTTTTTATGGCTTAACTCTTTAAGTTGTAGTATCTGAACTCACACACCAACACTCTAGTCTGCAAGTTAGACCTGCACTTATATGAAGAGACCACACGTGGGTAAGAGATATCCGGAGTCGTCTAGCTTCGCATATAACGGGCACGCCACCCTAATTACTGTGGTTTATCCGCGTGGTAAGGCTGCAGATATTGGGAAAAAATCCTGGTGGAAATCATTCGCTAAGCAGCATTCGAACGCATGACTAGTGGCTTCCACATCTGGAGAACCAACCGCCCAAGCTATGCCTCATTCCCCTGAGCTTCAAGTGTTACAATTAATGTCTAACATTTATCTTATGCAGCACTCTAGAGAGCTAATTCTTATCTTCTTTTTTAATGGGAATTTTAAAATAGAAGATAACGATATTTGAAGATCTATTTAAAAGGTGGAATAGCCAAATTTATCCTCGAACTATCACAAAAAGCTCAATTTGGTCCTTGAACTACAACAAATTGTTTTAGTCCTCAAACTTTCATAGCTGACTTAATTTCGTCCCGAAACTATGAAAACAACCGTTCTCATCCTCAAACTTTCGTAGCCAGCTCAATTTCGTCCCTGGTCCGACATAGAGCACCACGTTGGTTCGCCTCGTCATCGCCCAATCAAGCGGAATTAGTTTACGCAACTAATTTATTTTTATTTTAACTGGTTGCAACTAGTTGTAACTCTTTAATACAACATTCGATGAAGATGATTTTTGTATAAAAATTATAGATTTCGATAAGATCTACAACTTTGTAGTTTTAATGTTTTCTATTTAAGGACATTAAGATGCTCAAAAAGTTAATATAAAACTTTAGCATCATAATAATTACCTGTCTTTTTGCTTATAATTTGATTCAAATTTGCTGTTTATGAAAGCATCTCTCAAAATTAGAAAAGCACTTTTAAAATGGTATAAAAATATAAAAATATATTCATTTAACTCCATTAAAAAATATATTAATTTTCTAATGTGGCAAGCGATAGAACGCGATTATTATGGTGCTACAATTTTTAATGTGATTATCTTTATCGTGTGTTGTATTGAAGAGTTACAACTAGTTGCAACCAGTTGGAATAAAAATAAATCGGCCCGCAGACTTTTCGAAACCGATTCCAATTGATTGGGCGATGACGAGGCGAAATGGCGTGGCGCTCCAATCCCGACCGTGGTCGAAATTGAGCTGGCTGCGAAAGTTTGAGGATGAGAACGGTTGTTTTCATAGTTTAGGGACGAAATTGAGCCGGCCGTGAAAAGTTTGAGGACTAAAACGACCGCTTTCGTAATTTAGAGACTAAATTGAGCTTTCGGCGATAATTCGAGAACAAATTTGACTATTCCGCCTATTTAAAAAGTTGTTGGGGGGTACTTTTTCACCAATACCCCTATTCGTGTATGTATCATCATCATCAATAAATAAAAGTTTGAGTTGCTTTTTTGGGAAAAAGTTTTTTTAAAGCCAGGGAAAAAGTTTGAGTTGCTTTTTTAGTGGAAAAAAAAGTTTGAGTTGCTGTGAGCTCACAGCGCACTCGAGCAGCCCATTTTTGTGCCGGCCCAACAGTGCCCGAGTCGGCCCCACCCCAGTTCCCTTCCGATCCCCATCCGCCATCCCCCTGTTCTTCTCCCTCCCCGACCGTCCCTCGACACTGCCGAGGCGGAACCTAGCAGCCGCCCGCCGCCCCATCCACCGGCGCAAGCGCCAATCGACCGCCAGCCGCTGCGGCGCCGCCGCGCCGCCGGCCTCCTGGCCCGGCCGTCCAGCGCCTAA
This sequence comes from Chrysopogon serrulatus, assembly GCA_015844335.1. Taxonomy (NCBI): domain Eukaryota; kingdom Viridiplantae; phylum Streptophyta; class Magnoliopsida; order Poales; family Poaceae; genus Chrysopogon; species Chrysopogon serrulatus. The sequence continues at coordinate 104,391 of JADLZL010002973.1, read as the reverse complement.
ACCAGGAGCGGCGAGGGGGCCATCGCGCAGCGCGGCCGCCGGTCAGCCGCGCACGCCACGCCCCACGGCCCATCCCGCCAGCTGGTCATCCAGTAGGAAGCGGCCGCAAGATAGCCGGAACAGGGAAGCCGCGGCCGGCCACTGACTCCGATCCCCACCTCCAGTCAACCCCAGGCAGACCGGTCGTCCTCGCCTGACCACGACGCCATCTCGCACGCCTACTTCCACCGAACTACACGAGTCTCCTCTCCCAGGCCTAACCTTCCTCCCCGCGGCGCCGCCTCTACTGGTTTTGCACAGTTGCACTGGCGTGCCGGCCGTGACGCAGAAAGGGGTGGAGATCCACCGAAAATTGGATTGGTTTCTTCCTTCTGTCCTTGGTGAGGAACTCCAAACCACCCTGCTAGGTAGGATATGTTCCCTTGTTCCAGTAGTTTGCTTTGTTCTGTGGGGAGAGAATCTTCTCTTGTCCCTTTTCCAGATTCTTCACCCTCCCGGCCGTGTTTACTTCGTGTTTGTTGTAGTATTTCTCTAATCCAGCCATGGGTCCAACAGGTTCTTCATCCTCGGCCGGCGCAAGATCCGTTTGAGTTGGCCGCCCCCATTGGACTACCCAAGGTGCAGGGGCATCTGTCCAGGTTTGAACATATCTGTTGTATCATGCTGCATAATTACCATAAAAATGCACCAGACTATGTTTTTTGCCAAACAAATAGACTGAACCCCCATGCTGTGAATTTGCTTCTCAGAGAGTTAAAAAGTTTCAGTAAATTTCTCATCTTTGCTGCAAAACCTTCAATCTTTCTCAGTCAAACTAGAGCGTTCTGTTTAGGGAGCTTGCACAATGATTAATTGGAAAATAGGAACAAAAAGAATTGGAATGATCAATCGTGCTTTATATGTGTATTAGCTATCCTTGATACCTGTTGTTGTTTGCTGTTTTGGTGTGGCAGGTGGAACATACCTGGTAAATCGGAGCATAGACTAAGGCTGGACTGCAATTTTAATTTTCTATAGGATGGAATCCTTGTGGAAGCTGACCTACTTGCTTGAGCCAGCATCACTTGCTCTCATTGCCACAGCCATTTCTGTGGCCTATGCATCAGCATCGCGTGCTCTGGACTATGGCAAGGAGATGGAGAGAAACTTGGATTTTTCAGAGGCTTCCATTACATTGGATCGGTCACAGGCTCTAATGATTCCCCTTGCAAGCTCATGCAGTCTGTTGCTGATGTTCTACTTGTTCTCGTCTGTCTCACATCTCGTGACTGCTTTTACTGCTGTGGCCTCAGCAATGGCACTGTTCTTTTGCCTGTCTCCACACATCACCTATCTCAAAACACAATTCAATCTAATGGACCCATTCGTGTCCAGGTGTTGTTCAAAGTCGTTTACACGGTTGCAAGGCTTGCTAATGCTCTTCTGCATAGTCACAGTCTTAGCCTGGTTGGTTTCAGGGCATTGGTTGCTAAATAACCTACTGGGGATTTCCATATGTATAGCGTTTGTCAGCCATGTGAGGCTTCCCAACATAAAGATCTGTGCGCTGCTTCTTGCCTGCTTGTTTGTGTATGATATTTTCTGGGTGTTCTTCTCAGAAAAGTTTTTTGGAGCAAATGTCATGGTCTCTGTTGCCACTCAGAAGGCATCAAATCCTGTTCACACAGTAGCAAATAAGCTTAGCCTGCCCGGGCTGCAATTGATTACAAAGAAGCTGGAGCTTCCAGTCAAGCTTGTATTTCCCAGGAATTTGTTGGGTGGGATTGTTCCAGGAAGCAATCCTGGTGACTACATGATGCTTGGCCTTGGAGACATGGTAAGCCTAATTATATTCTTTTCATAACGTCTACTATTAGTCCTTAATCCCTCTATAGAATAAGTAGCCTTGAGTGATTCTACTTTTGATATCGCAGTGTTTGCTGAGCTTCATATTATGTCTTGTCTGTGTGCATAAACTCTTGTTTCAGAATGAGACCAAATGACATTTTGATTAACATTTTTAAGCTGTATAAATGGAATCGACATCAAAGATAGGCCATACCAAAGAAGGAAGTTATTGGAACTCAAGTTTCACTGTTCACTGTCTGCCACTTTTTTGCAAATCTTAGTTTATCAAGGCATCAAGCTATGCACTACACACTCCTCTATCAGCTCGATAACAAATAAGCTATGGTTTACGGGAATGCACTTAACTACTGTACAATCTATATCTAAAATTGGTAGGATGCAAGTGGGTACCACTTTGTAGCTCTGGGTCACTGCCAAGGGCCTGTTTGGTTATTGCCTATGCCACAAGTAATCTTAGGCTATATGCGGTAGCTGCAAGAACTGGAGAACAGTTAGTTCATTTGCATTCTGTTTTTCTTGCTTTGAAATCATATAAGTTCATTTTGATTGAGTTTTGGGTCAATCCAATAATGACACAGAGAAAAATAAACCTGCATCCCTACAAATTGGGAAAATCTGCTTCCTTCCTGCATGTTGTTTCTCCGAAGTTCTCAGTTCAGAGATGAAACAGACCAAGTAACAGCTGTGACATTATAAATAGCAAAAGTATGCCTGATCTTGCAAGTTTTTAATCCTAAAAACTATCCAATGACACTGATGAGAGCTATGTTTTGTGTACTTCTGTGGTTACAGTATACAGTGCACCAGCTGCTGGTTATTGATGATTTGTGTATTCACACCTCAATAGTTTTTTTTTTTTTTAAAAAAAGCAGCATGACTGCATCATAGCGATTTGAGTCTTTTTCTGCCTAGTCTGTAACTTATCAACTTTGCTTGTGCTTTGTAGTAAAATCCATTTGTACCACTGATGATTTGAATTTAATCACCTAGATTCTTGTTTCTTCCTGCAGGCCATTCCAGGTATGCTTCTAGCTCTGGTACTCTTTTTTGATAACCGGAAGTTCAAGGATGTGAATGCTCCATCAGATGTGTCTCCCCCAAAACGGCGGAATTATGTCTGGTATGCTCTAACAGGGTATGGTATTGGCTTAGTAGCTGCACTAGCTGCTGGGATCTTGTCTCAGTCTCCCCAACCAGCCTTACTGTACCTGGTAAGTGTTGTCAGGTTATACAGTCAGGTTCTGGGCATTCATTGCTGTTTTTATTTCTGCTAAAATTATGCTTCTCTGTCTTGGTCACGTTATCTCATAGCATTGAGTCATGTTATAGCATGGTTGCTCTTCATTCTGACGGAGTTTGTGGCTTTCAGGTGCCATCGACACTGGGGCCTATCATGTACTTGTCATGGTTACGGAATGAGCTGTGGGAGCTATGGGAAGGGTCTGGGGTGATTCTAAACGAGAAGGCTCGTTTGCTGGAGGTCTGAGATCCAAGTGGACAATAAAAAGGATCTGAGCCCACCGTGATTGAATCTGATTAAACATTACTTGAGCTCCTCATACTGAAGGAGAGTATTTATAAGCTAGAATGTTCTAGTCATGTAAGCTACTACCCAGTTGTCCTCGCAAGAGGAAACACAGACAGATCACTTAACTGTTTGTAATAGAAAGGCTCAATTCAATGCATTTCAGCCTTTACTTATAGGTTCTCTTGTCTGCGACTGCTTGGCGGGCAAGGCAGTGCTGTGGCTGATGTGTGATGCTATCAGTGATGAAGTGTGAAGAGTGTACCTGCGCTATTTTGCAAGATGATAAATTGATGGCTTTATGATGCTGTATAGAGCGGTTAACTAATACTACATTCCTCCGTTGTTACTTGCTAGCTAAGCTAGCCAGAATTTTGCTTCCACTACAGCTGTCTATTGTGACAAGGTTAGTGTGGTCCATATGATTGGCAATATATTTCATCACGGCCGTATGAAACATATTGAAATTGGCATTCACTTTCTGTAAGAAGGTCGTTGTTATCTTGGGACAGGTAACTCGAGGTGCTTGTTCGAACGGATAATAAGTGGGCTGATAAGCTGAAACAAACAGAGACTAATTATCAAATTAAGCACGGCGACAAATGCATGCAGGGGAGTGGCTGAGCAAGGTCCTATATGGTGACTTGACTAGCAAGCAGCCTATCGGCCGGTGGTAAATAAGAATAGTCCAGAGAGTGAAAAAAACTCTATCCTTTTTTGGTCAATAATCTCGCTTTCTTCTGGACGGTCGATGCATCCAAAGAAACGACTGACTTGCCACGAATCGAACCAGGGGAGTGATCGAGTAGTTAAGCTGCAACTGGTAGCCATAATTCATCTGTAGTAGTCTGATGACGACAAGTGCTTACAATTAGACTAAAAACAGTACAGTACATCCGATAGATGAGAACCTCGTCGCAGCACGTACGTGTCGGTGTCGCATACGCCCTTGCCCTGCTGCCACCGCTACATCGCTGCCATCCCTTCCACGTCCCGCGGCCCTTGCCCCTTGGCATCGTCACTTTGCTAGACCAGTTGGTCAAGCTTCCAGATGGCGTCACTCTCGTGACCAGTGTTTCGAATCCTAGGTCGGAAAAATTTAGGTCCGCAGTGTGGAAAAAAATCCCTTTCATTAGTTTCGTGCTTCCAAAGCACAGGTTTGTAAACTAGTCCTCTCACCGAGTAATAGGTCTCTACGTGCAAACAGCACACAGGGTTCGAGGGTTTTCCTAGGTTGAGATGATAAGTTTTCTACCTTAAGAAAAAAATAATGTGCGAGCAGAACATTAGGATTCAGGGTTTTTTCGAACTGAGACGAGAAGTCTTCTATCTTAAAAAAATAGTTTGGTATCTATCCTCTCACAGTCTGAAGGTTATATATATATATATATATATATATATATATATATATATATATATATATATATATAACATACACACACACTCCCCCATTCCAAATTATAAGTCACTTTGACTTTTTATTTATTTATTTATTTTGCTATGTATATAGACACATTGTTTATTAGATACATAGCAAAATAGATATACCAAACAAGTCAATGCGACTTATAATTTGGAATAGAGGGAGTATATATTAGTATATATATAGGTGAATATTGAGAATAGCTCTGTGTTGTGTCGATCACAAACACACTGACTGCATCCTCCTATACATCGATCGTGTCGTATCCACCGTACTAGCTGCAGCAACCATGGTGGACGACGCAGCAGCAGGCGCCACAGGCAGTACTGCCGACGCTCACCTGCTCCTTGCTGCCGTCGTGGTGGTCGTCGTCACCGCCTCCTCGCTCGCCGTCCTCGCCGCCATCCAGTCCAGACGCCGACGCATCCCACGCGGAGCGCCGAGCCCGCCGTCGCTCCCTCTGCTCGGCCACCTCCACCTGCTCGGCTACCCACTGCACAGCTCCCTAGCCTCGCTCGCCGTCGCGCACGGCCGTCGCCCAGTCCTGTCTCTGCGCCTCGGCGCGCGGCGCGCGCTGCTGGTGTCCGCGCACGCCGCGGCCGTCGAGTGCTTCACCGAGCGCGACGCCGCCCTGGCGGGCCGCCCGCGGCTCCTCGCCGGCGACGTCCTGGGCTACGGCTTCACCGACATCCTGTGGGCTCCCTACGGCGACCACTGGCGGACGCTCCGCAGGTTCTTCAGCGTCGAGCTCCTATCCGCCTCCCGCCTCGCCGCGCGCGCCGCCGACCGCCGCGCTGAGGTCGCCGCCCTCGTCGACACCCTGCTTCGCGATGCTGATGCAACGTCGATGACGGCGGTCACCCTGCGGCCCAGGCTTTTCGAGTTCGTCATCAACGTGATGCTGCGCGCGCTCATCGGCGCGTGCCTGCACGGCAGCGACGACGCTGCCCGGTGGCAGGAGATCGTGGAGGAGAGCGTCCGGCTCAACGCGGCGCCCAGCGTCGGGGACCTCTACCCTGCGCTGCGGTGGGTCGACCGGCTACGCGGCGTGGACGCCGCACTTGCGAGGCTGCAGGCCAGGCGCGACGCCTTGCTCGTCGGCCTCATCGAGGATCACCGTCGTCGGAAGCGTGACGACGCTGGTGGTGTCCGAGACACGGACATGGGGAACAGAGTTGCCCTTGACGAGCTCCTGTCTCTGCAAGAAACGGATCCCAGCTACTACACCGACACTGTCATCAAAGGCATCGTCATGGTCAGTAGTCTCTTGTCTCTTCAGTTAACCATGTTGCAGCGTCAGCTAATAAGCTGCTTGGACAATATTTTTCTCTTATAAAACATTAGCCATTTCAGTTATCGACCGACTTAATCGTCACGATGGTACGGTACACGTGCATGTGCAGGCAATACTCCAAGGAGGGACTGGAACATCTATGCTGACAATCGAATGGGCGATGGCACAGCTGCTGCTGCATCCGGACGCCATGGCCAAGGTGAGGACTGAGATCGACACGCACGTCGGGACAGCTCGTCTGGTGGAGGAATCGGACATCGCCGGCCTCCCGTACCTGCAGTGCGTCGTCAAGGAGACCCTCCGGCTGCGCCCCGTGGGCCCCATCATCCCGGCGCACGAGGCCATGGAGGACTGCACCGTCGGCGGGTTCCACGTCCGGCGGGGCACCATGGTCCTCGTCAACGCCTGGGCGATCCAGCGGGACCCCGCGGCCTGGGACGCGCCGGACGAGTTCAGGCCGGAGCGGTTCTTGCACGACGGTGGCGGCGGCAAGGTGACGACGGCGGCGGCGGCCGGCGCGGGCGCGGTGGCGGTGCCCATGCTGCCGTTCGGGCTCGGCCGGAGGCGCTGCCCCGCCGAGGCCATGGCGGTGCGCCTCGTTAGCTCCACGGTGGCGGCGCTCGTGCAGTGCTTCGACTGGGATGTCGGCGAAGGCAGGACGATCGACATGACCGAAGGTGGCGGGCTGTCCATGCCCATGGCAACACCGTTGGCAGCTTTCTGCAGGCCCCGAGAGTTTGTCAAGAGCATGCTGTCGTCTGCTTCAACTTGATGTTATCTCTGTCGTTGCTTATTCATTCTCTGGACTTGTTAAGCCAATTTAAATTATCTCTATGTTTGAACACGTTTGTACAGAAACAATAATATTTATGATAGACTTTACTTTTTTGTGGAAGTACATTTTTCAACATTGCTCTAGTTGCACCTCATTATTTATTCCAAATAAACAAGATCAAATTTCCCTTAAAAATGCGGAGTTTCCACGGCATTTGTTGAAGAGTTAGTGATAACATCTGCAGAGACCTTTGCTCCACTGAAGAAAAAATGCGGAGGATGACTGAGCAACTGCCGCTGAAGGCACTCATTATTTGCCTTTGGGATGCTAATTTCCGATGCCTTTTCTGGGTTTTCGGCTAACTGGCTAAGCACAATATCTCAAACTGGTGACGCATGGTACAGCCATGGCCCATGGCCAATGGACTACCAGCAAGCAAGCAAGACGGGAAACTTGTCAAGCATAATCTTGGAAGGGAGCAGATTATTTTTTTTTCTTCTGAACTTTCTGAATCTGGTGGAATTCATTTCCCCGAGCACCACTACTTCCAGACAAGGAACTGTGTTTATTCCCAAAACAGAGAGTAGGATGCTGCTGGTACTTTGGGCAACAATCCTAACTTACGAGCTTGTATGAGAGACTAGCTAGCCTAACAATTTCTCACGCAATGATCAAGGAAGCATACAAATTCTGACAATGATCCAAGGAAGGAAGCATACAAATTCTCACACAATGATCAAGGGAAGCATGGAGGCCAGCAGACCAAAACGGCAGCAATCAGGGATTCTCAAGAGTGATGTAGGAGTAAACCACAGACCCCACGTCCCCACTTATGGTTGCCTCTGGACATTTCCTTGTCAATTTAGGAGAGGCCTTACACATCTCACTCATAGAGGCCGTCCCAGCGCACACCCACGCCCACCAGACAGACGGCTTTCACTTGGAGAAGTTGAGACATCGCATGGGTTTCTGCAACACGGCTGCCACTTGTCATTCCATAATATCGCTTATATAGAGGATTACTAATAAGTAATGTTAGTGGACACGACACAGCTGATTGACTCCCTTGACACTATGGCATCATCACAGCACTCACTAACAAAAGTTTTTTCTTTAACGCAATGACAGTTGGCTCTGCCTTTCAATTAAGATAGAGAAAGAGAGTTTATATACAAGCAAGGGCACACTCCGAAAAGGGGTTTTAGGAACCCAGGAGCAGGAAAAAAAACAGGCAACCAGTCTACCCAAGAAAAAAAAAACTGCTAAGCATAAGCAAAAGCTAAGAACAAAAAACTGCTAAGATAGGCAAAAGCTCTCTTTCTTTGCTCTATGTCATCCTTGATTCTTGCAGCCACTTGCGGTACTGTCTCTGTAGCATTGTTGAAAATCCTCCTATTTCTCTCTTTCGATATTCCACTATGATCGCACGCTTCCTTCTTGATTTAGGAAAGACTATGCACTTCATGCGTTTGCACTTGGTCCCTCATCTGTAGATGCCTTTCACAGTGCTGTAGAAACACCAAAAAAAAAATAATGAAAACAGCATCAGCAGATTGAAGCATGGATTTGCCATCGATGAAACATTTGTTTATTCATAACCACAAGGGCCAAAAAGGTCCTGCTAATGGTTAACCAAACAGCGCATGCATAGTAATTTAGTAAAGCCATAAGATAAGCTTGGCTCAAAATCTGGAGAAACACCTCTTTGTTCAGCATATATCATCCACATTCTTCATTTGATGTTTAAAACTGCTAAATCACAACAAAGGAACATATCCATAAGGTTAAAGGATGGATATGACGGTAATATCTATCCGAAGGGTAAAATGTCATGTCGGTAATGACTTTTTTGGTCTTTATCCGATAGATAAGTTCGAACCTTAGCCAAAAATAATATCAATCATCAAAGGCCCATATCCATCGACCAACATGTATATCAGATGTCTCAGTTTGACACGAGATTGTGATAAACCCATTGTTCTTGCCACACTCACCATTGTTGTTCATAAATTTCCAGTCACTAATTGAAATCCTACTCATTCTTCTAGTTTTGACAACTGAAGCATTAAGCAATTTGCCCCACGTACCTGGAGTGTAGAAGCTCACATAGGGAACAACATCACTGTAGAAGGCACCGCCGTCTACAAGCTTGTCGATCCGTCCAGACTTTTGATCAACTGAGAAGAAGCCATCAATTGTCCCCACTAAAATCATGCCAACACCATCCGCAAATCCAAGCAATTCGATTTTTGGGGGCAGGCTGCTGAGGTCAATTACTCGGCCTTGTGCCCATTCCATTGCCAGCGCACCGCCGTTGGGGCTAGGCTCCGATGACCAGAGGCAGAGTTGGTCGCCCTCCACTGATGCGAATCCCAGGCCTCCGTCCTCCGTGGTCGTGAGCACGGTGCGCCAACTACTCTGCTCTCCACGGGACGCCGGACGCAGTCGAATCTGAGACAGGTCGCCCGTGGCCAGGTCGTACTCGAGGACCATGTTCCTCCACTGGAACAAGAAGTAGAGCGCGTTCCCGACGAGGGCACCGCGCACCGCGTCGACAAAGCCAGGGTCCAGGTCTTGCGTGGCGTAGGCCGGCTCGCTCCACGCCGCAGGCCCTAGCGAGGAGTAGACGCAAACGAAGGTCCCCTCGGGGTCCGTGCCCACCAGGACAACGCGGAAGGACCCGTCGGCATGGTCCTGGAGGCCGTGCTGGTCGCAGAGCAGCGCGGCGTTCCAGCTGTGCGGGCACCGCCGCAGGATGGGCAGCTCCAGGCGGCCGCCGCCAGCGGCAGCGGCAGAGAGCGGGTCCCCAGACGGCGAGGCGAATCCCCGGAGAATCCGCGTCGCCACGGCGGAAGAGGACGAGGACGCCGTGGTCGTCAGAGCGGTGGAGGAGGACACGGCCGCCGCGCGCGTCGAGCGCGAGCCAGCCGCGCTGGGTGTCGAGGGGCGGGCAGGACGCGGATGTGCGGACGAAGAGGGCGTACAAGGCTTCATTGGCGCCGACGCCGATCTTGTTGTGCAGGAAGCCCAGCATCGGGGCACCCCGGCGCTGAATGTGGAAGTCGCGGAAGCGGCGCCGGAAGGCGCGGGCCGAGACGATGCGGGACCAGCGCTTGCAGACGAGCGCGGCGCGGACGAGGCGTGCGGGGTCGTCCGGCGGGGACCGGAGGAGGACATCTTCCACGAGCTCGTCCGGCAGCGCCGGTGGATCGCGCAGCCTTGGCGGCGGCGGCGGATCCTCCTCCTCCATGGGGGCGGCTTGACAACTTTGATCAGATCCTTTGGTTTGTTTTTTTTTTTTTTTCGGAAATACTCCAACGCGGGCGTCGTCAGTCACGTGTCGAACGCTCGCTGGGCTGCGGAGTGCGGACCGGCCCATAGGCCAGCTCCCCTCCCCTCGCTAATCCCATACACGGTTAAAAAACCCATCTTTTCTACTCCCTCCGTCCCCGTCAAATTTATTAAACTTTGAGAAATATATAAAAAAAAAAAATTTATATTATCAAATTAGTATCATTAGATTTATTATAAAATATATTTTCATAATATGCCTATTTTATGTCATATAAACAATGACTCATATCTATGCATATTTCAGTATTTACCAGCGTTTACAATGTTAGTCAAGTCTCCCAGTGGATTGCGGGCACTATCATTTTTTCTGGGTTCCATGTAGCAGAGATTGACTATACTGTTTGATTGAAGGACACACAATGTCAGCTATCATGCAAATCAAAACACACCTCAATAGGAAAGCGTACATTTCAATACGTTCAAACAAGCAATTGGCATATGAAAGGTAGTAAATTTAGACATCACAACATTGGTATTGTTTCACAAACATGTGGTCTTTATAAAACGCCACCATGCCTCAGCAAACAATTACAAGTAATCAAAAGCGTATGAAAGTATCAAATAACCCTCGGTGCTCAACAACTTTCACATTTTTGAAAAGGTCGAACTGACTACCAATATTGTTGATAGAATCGAAGTACAAATCATTGTTAACCAAAAAAGGTTCCAGGCTCTGCACATGTATTTATCCTCAAGCATTGATCACCCAATGCGATTCATATTAAGCTAATCTTACCTTTCTTGCTGCTTTCTAAAAAATTGTTAATTGTGTCAAAGAACACTGGTCTGCAAAGATATGTAAAGGATATTATCCTGCAATAGAAATAATTAGAGCACTGAATTTTAGTTAACATGCTTCAGTTGGAAAATCAGCGTGAAATCATGACCAATTTTGTTAAAGCAGCCACAACATAGTGTTGTTATAAAAATAACCATGCTACAAGCAAATCTGCTTGAGTTGAAAAACACGGTTGCACTAAAAATAAACCTGCTATCTCTATAATAATTCACTAAACTTGAGCCAGAAAACATGCTTCTTCTATCTCATCTCATAAAACAGGATTATTCACAAAAAAAATGACAGGAACTGATAAAGGTGCATGAACACAGACTACAAAAGGTTCTATAAGGAACCAGTGAGGACCCTAAATAGCCTACTAAGCATTACTTTGCTAAAGAGATGTTTGCAAGATATATGCCACAGAACTTTCAAAATTAAACACACAATTTTTTTATGCTTACAATAGTAACTGCAATTTAGGGGAGCTCATTCATGGAGTTTTTTAGAACGGGAAGAACCTCGGAATGGAGGCTGGACCCAGACAGTCGAACAACGGGAGAGCAGATAGCCGACGGAGATGCCGAGTCAACGGCTTGCTGCTCGGTGCTTGTCGGCCACGGCCAGGGCTACAGTCAGCCCCAAGCACCTCCGACGGCCGACCGCTGAAGAAGCCAGGCAGGGGCCAGAGGCACGCAGCCCTGGCTCCCGGGTGCTGTGGAGAAACAACAAGGGCCCTGCTTTGCCGCGGGGTAGCTGCAAGCAGCTGCCGCCCCTGGCCGCCGGTTCATGTCGAGATACTGCGGCTGGTTTGTTGCCGCGACGTGTGTTGCGGCAGCCGGGCGGGATGGAGGCAGTCACGGAGAACGGTGGCGGTCAAGCGGCGCTGCGTGCGAGTGGTTGGTCCGGCTGCGGACCGGGCGTGTCTGGAGGCGTCGCGGCAGGGTATGGACCGGCGCGGCTGGGTCGGCGCGTCCTCGCTTCTCGCGTTCCTGGCGGCGGCAGCGATTGAGATGGCGAGGGAGCAGGTAAGGAGGAAGAGAGGCGGGCGACGGCACGTCGTCGCTCGTCGCGTCCGCGGCGGGCGGGGAGGCGTCGCGGCGGGGCACGGACCGGCGCAGCTGTGCCGGCGCGTCCTGGCTTCTCGCGTTCGTGGCGGCGGCAGCGAATGAGAGGGCGAGGGAGCAGGTAAGGAGGAAGAGAGGCGGGCGGCGGGGACAGAGGGAGGTCGGATCAGGCGAGGAAGAGGCGGGCGCCGTAGCAAAAACACCTGTCCCGCGCCACCACGCATGGCGCGGTAAAAGGCTGCCATGTCATTAGCCACGTCACCCGCCTGCCCCTCCTATGCCACGCTGTCACCTTTTGCCGTGCCGCCATGCATGGCGCGGAATAGTTATTTTGCCGTGCCATCGATCGCGGCGCGTCAAAGGGGTTAGCTTCGATTTTCTTTGAATAAAGAGTTAAAAATAAAAAAAAATTCCATGGGGCGGCTTGACAACTTGACCTTATCCTTTGGTTTTTTTTCTTTCTTTTAATCTTTTAATAACTAAAATAAAAACCTTAGTGAGCCAGGTATTAATAACTAAAAAGAAAACTACAGTATATCTCTTCTTTTCTCTTCACCTTAAAATACCGTTTGGTGGGCTAGTTTTTGGCTGATTTTTGTGCCCATTCCAGCCCAGGTCCACTCCAGACGTCTGGTTGGCATGTATTCGGCCGCTCGGCTGGTTCGGACACCGTACAAGTAGCAGCTACCAGCCATTGAGCCGACCGTATCCTGTCCACTTCCAATACGAAGACTAGATTCGCATTTTCACAGTATGAGTTGAATTTTTGTCACCATCAGGACCATGAATATTTTTTATGAATGAATTGACTTCTAATTTATTTTTCATTTGTCCTCATGATTACTATTGCTCGTGAATGCAATACAATGCATGTGACAAAAGCTTGACAGAATATTGGATATCAGTGCTACAATTCTCAATTTTTCTGTTGCAAGTAGATATGGAAGTGTCGGCATTCTTTCAACATTTGAGTTGACCTCTGGCTTTCGTTGAAGTTGGTTCTCAGATCTTTAGAAGGAAGAAATAAAGTCAATATTTTGAGTCTAGTGACGCTCAGTTAAAATATAGCTCTCAAGTCTCAAGACTCAAATACCTCAAAAACACAGATCGATTAGATAGTTGAGGGGAGCGCCAGTTGTACAATCGAAGCGATAATGAGGATTCTAGATGTCATCACCTATGTTCGGCTACAGCTGAAAAATGTATAGTGGAGCATCTTTGTTTGAGTCAACCCTGGTTCTTCACTCCTATGGAGCTGCATAGTTCTATGTGGTGGGGCTCCTGAAACCTGCAGCGGCACGCTTGGCGTCTGCGCGGTGCGGCGCCTACGTGCGCCATATGACAGCGGCCTACACGGGCGCAACCTTTGGCGATGCATGCCGGCCTAGTCTTTTTTAGATTACACGGTACAACACGACGTTCACAACACACGTACATCACACGCAAAACTCTTCCCTATGAGTTTCTTTCGATGCCCTGCTGGCTTCCATCATCTACTTTGTAGGCTGCCCGTTGCTGTTGTTCATTGAGAATTTTTATCACAAACGTTTGTTTGAGCTTTAACATTTTTAATATAATTGAGCCCTTGTAAAAAAATGCTTGACAGTCGAAGTACCGCTACTAGTAATATTTAAAAAATATGTGCTGACAGAGCCTGGTTCAGTATATGTGTGGCATCATCGAATTCATGACTGCTACTCGTAAAAAGAATTAAATCAAAGTCCTGCTACTATTAAAAAATAAAAATCAATGTCATTGCTACTAAAAAATAAAAAAAATCGAGCTCTAATTTTTTATTATTTTATCCTGGTAACAAAATTATTTTAAAGACGTATTTACAAATTGATCGGGGGAGGCTGTACAATGCATGAGGCGGCATCATCAAATGCTTGCTCAGTCGAAGTACTGCTACTATTAAAAAAAAAGAATTACTGCTATTAGTTTCAAATGCTTGTCCAGTCAAAGTACTGTGACTAAAAAAATAAAATTACTGCTATTGGTAAAAAAATAAAGGAAAACTATACCGAAAAAATATATCATGTTTACTGCTATTGGTAAAAAACAAAAATAAAACAACACAACCATGTCAAAAAAAAAAAAAAAAAAACAGCACAACCATGTCTGAAAAAAATAAAGGAAAACTATACCGAAAAAATATATCATGTTTACTGCTATTGGTAAAAAACAAAAATAAAACAACACAACCATGTCAAAAAAACAAAAATAAAACAGCACAACCATGTCTGAGCCCAGGTTCGAACTGGGGACCTTTAGTGTGTGAGACTAACGTGATGACCAACTACACCACCCAGACAATTTTGTCGTAAGAAGAAAAGTATTTTTTATTTATCTTAATAATATTTTCTAATAAGCAAAGCAAGTGACCCATCCAGTCCAATTGGAACTTAGTGGGCCTCACTGAGTGATCAAAACAATCCGAATCTCGTGCTTTTAAAGGGCCCAGACCAGCACAGCGAAGACGTGCGTACCTTCTAGTCTCGTCTCGTCCCCTCTGCTCCTCGCTTCCGCCGCTTTCCACACACGAGTACACGACGCCGCCTCCAGCGACCAAGGCATTGCAGCGATGCCGCCGGTGGTCCCGAGATCCGATAGGATAGTTCGCCGGACGGCGATGGTCGGCGCAGCCACCGCCGCCTTCTTGCTCCTCACCGCCGACTACGGGCCCAACTACCCCAACCCTGTACGTACCTACGACTGCTCTTTATTTCCGGGCCTTGTTCAGTTCGCGATAAAGTTTCTTTCATGTAACTGTAGCATTTTCGTTTATATTTGACAAATATTGTTCAATCGTAGCCCAACTAGGCTCAAAAGATTCGTCACGTTTAGTTATTTTTTTTACTAACTGCTCTATATATATGCGGGTAGAAATTGATGTGATGGGAAAGTTGCATGAAAGTTGCAACAATCTGAACATGGCGCTAGTTTGATTTTGTGAGTGAAAAGTTAAATCATGGCTAGGACTAGGAGCATGCTTATGCTTATGCTTATGCTTATGCCTGTTGTTCCAATGCGGCTAGTAGGTAGCATAGTTTTTCTTTTTTTTTTTTTTTGGTCAAATCTTTAACTCACAATAGCAATCAGTAATTTGCTTTAGCTAAACACGGTAACTTCCAGTTCCAGCTTGGGATTATTTTACCGTTCTGCGGCGCGACAGTTCTTGAATCTAGTATTATGCACGGTCTTCTGTTTACTGCAAAAAATATAAGCAACCTAACAAAGACTCTGAATTCTAACCTGGAATTGAGTGCGCGTATAGCTTC
The DNA here is from genome assembly GCA_015844335.1 of Chrysopogon serrulatus. Taxonomy (NCBI): domain Eukaryota; kingdom Viridiplantae; phylum Streptophyta; class Magnoliopsida; order Poales; family Poaceae; genus Chrysopogon; species Chrysopogon serrulatus. The sequence goes on along the minus strand of JADLZL010002973.1, from coordinate 89,046 downwards.
AGCTTTTGAGAGAAGATGATGATAGAAACCAGCAGTATACTTTCAGTTTCGGCAAATCCATGCTAGAGGCCATCTTCCCAATCTTATCAATCAAGAATAAGATGTTTGTACACTAGCTTATTTTACATCCTGCTTCGATTGGTTAAGTATGATGCTACAGCTGATAGATGCCTCAATTCCCTCAACTGCAGATAAGGGGTGCCATGGAATCGTTGTCTCTGTTCTCCAAATCAGACACGGACAGGGGTAGTAGTAATGTTCATCAGGCTGCTGAACAAGAAACAGTTAACATGAAGCCAGATGTTACTAGGAATTAAGCTAGCTATAGGGGAGGCCATGATTTGCACGTTCTGTGAGTGTTACCATGCTTCCAGTTCCAGAGCTGGACTGCTAACAGTCGGCCAGTCATATCGGCTTCCCCTTGAGAACACACTACGCAGAGTTGTTGTAGTTAGTTGTCATGTATCCGGATGCACAAGCAAGCATGTTGGCTTTACCTGTTCTGTTCAGTGAAAATCGTTTCACTTCATTACTGATCATGTTAGAAAAACACACACATGGGCGCCTGCTGCGATGATGATGTCTTCCAAATCGAAGTGAACAAAGTGAATCGGGCTACACATGTTTTATCAGTGAAAGAATGATGATTTATTCTCGATTGTGGATTTCATAGGTTATTTTACTTTTTTTTTTTTTCATGAACTGCAAGTCCTTTCAATAACATAGGAGGATTGTTATGTTTTATGTTATAAAATAAAAACATAACATAGGAGGGAACTTTGCTTCGAATGGGAGATTTAGGTGAATTTTGAAGATGTCCATTATTCCATTATAAAGGACGAAGCCAGGCAGGGTACATTATATGCATGGTAATAAACCTTCCCTCGTTGAATATGGCGCCTGCTTACAAGAGTGGTGGTAGGTTCAGATATTTCACGTAAACTTATGAGCTTATGATGCATGAAAAAGCACAAAAAGCTGACAGTGATGCACATCGCACCTTGCACGGCCCCTGCACAGGCACCTCCGTGTGCGACTGTGCGGCAAGCGCAGCAGGATATGGGTGGTGAATGTGTAGTGACGACACGTCGTCCCCGCGCGCGCCCATCGGATTCGGGCTATGGGAAATACTATGTTTAATGTTGAATTTTATAAATGATCTCTGACAGAAAACAACATAAAACCAAAGTTGCAAGTCGGCAAAATTTTTGTTTTCTAGAGATGCATAATAATAATAAAGATGGGCTAAGCTGGAGCCTCTACAAATCATTCCCACATGCCTCTGAAAAGCTTTTTTGTCCAGTATCACGTCTTGCTTCCCATTCTCGAACACCGACGTGGTACAATCGGCAGCCCGACACTTGCGGGGGGCAACCATGGATTATTCGACCGCCAGGGCTCTGTGTGACATTAACTCTTTCATCAACTTCGGGGAGTTGTTTCATGTCACATATATAGAGTAAAATAAACACAACTCCACCCGGATGATTTCTTAAAATGTGCTCTAACTAGGGATGGATAGGAGATGGTGCTAAAAAAATACTGTAGCTTCAACCAACTCTAACTTGCTTTTAGTAGACCATACGTGGGATTACGTGAGAGCATGTTTTAAAAAAACTTCACATGTGAAGTTTAACTCTATCCCCACTGGTAGAGCAGCTCATGCATGGAGAAGTGGATTTGTTAGTGAAATGGAATTATGCTAAATGGAGCCTAATAGTATACATATTTGCTTAACCCTATTTGAGCACGGGATTTTTTTTTCTGTTTGTCCTGTGAAATTAATAAACTGATTTATGTGCAAATCTTGTAAATTATTGTATTCCTCTAAATGTTGCTCCTCATTGCGATTCATGTGCACTTTTGTAATAGTCCGTATCAGAGCAATCTACATCGACCTCTACGAATTTTGGAATGGCGTGAGCAGTATCACATCATAATAATACATAATAGTACACAATTCACATGCATACCCTTGCTATTCATCGAACAACAGTACTGGATAGTTGCGGCAAGTGGAATATGAGGACAAAATGAAGAATGCCATGTCCACGGTGTGTAGTAAAGCTTCAGAGTTCGGACCTCACCGAAAGGAGCGACAATAATGTAGCTAGCGCTGAGGTCTTCTCTGCCCTAAAAAAAAAAATAATTGTAGGTAACTTATGTGCATATCACCACTGCTAATGCTTTGTGTTGAAATAGATTTTATGGGTTGAGTTCTCGTATGGGTATATTTTTAATGGATATGAATGGATTGATCTACTTAGTGGGTTGGGTTGAGTTGGGTTTAAAGAAAAATTAGGTTGGATGGATTGAGATTTTGATTCTTTTTTTTTTTTTTTTTTGGGGGGGGTGAATGGATTCAACCCTTGGGTTAATGTTACGTTGCTAGCATATTATAGCATAAATGAACATTTGAATTGGTTTTAGTCATGAGTAACATATTGTACTGTATGTTAACTTGTGACATTTTGACTCCTATTTAACAAATTTCACTCAACTTCAATAAAATTTTAAGGTATGAACGCGAGCTTTTGTTTCTAAAGTTGGCTTTGATGTGAGGCCCATGTGCAAATCTTAATGTGCTAAGCGGCACGATTATCTTCATGATATTTTGAAACATATTTAAAAATTTCAGTTAATTTCGATAAATTTTTAAGGTGTGAATACGAGCTTTTATTTCTAGGGTTCGGCTTTGATGCGGGGCCTACGTGCAAATCTTGATGTGTTAACTGGCACAGAGTATCTTCATGGCATTTTGAAACGTATTTAAAAATTTCAGCTAATTTCGAGAAAATTTTAAGGTGTGAAGGTGAGCTTTTATTTTTAGGGTCCGACTTCGATGTGGGGCCCACGTGCAAATCTTGATGTGCTAACTAGCACAGATTATCTTCATAAAATTTTGAAATGTGTTTAAAAATTTCAGTTAATTTCGATAAAATTTTAAGGTGTGAACGTGATCCTTTATTTCTAGGGTCCGGCTTCAATGTAGGGCCCATGGGGTTTTTAACAAACCCACGGGTTTAGTTGGTCTGTGGATTGGAATAAGTTGGGTTGAAACTATAAGAATTTAGAGTAGATTGAAAAAAAAGAAGATAATTTGTTATGGATTGGATTGGATAAGGGTTGGATTCTAACCCATTAGCAGGGTGATGTGCAACAAATACTCTCTCCATTTCTAAATAACGATCTTTTTATTTCTAGAGAATCAACTTTGATTAAACATATATAAATATTAATGTTTAATATTATTGGGGAGATATTTAAATCTAGTTTTTTAATAAATTTATTTAGAGACACAAATATTACACAAATTTTTTATAAAGTTAAACTTGTGGCATGAGCAACACTTATTTAAGGATAGAGAGAGTACATATGAGTGCTTATTATTCAGGAAATTAAAGCACACACGTGGAAACGTGGACACCAACAAGAGCGCATGCAACAGCCACTCCGTTGCCGCTACCCCGTCCACCGTACCCATAAACTTGATCAAGCCAAGTCATGCTCAACTGGGTCGAGCACCGCCGGCGAGAGCCCAGGCCTATTCTCGAGCACGACCCTGAGGTCCTCGCCGTCGTCCTCCAGCGTGGCCCTGAGGAACGCGACCATGGCGCCCCCGATGGCCCTCCTGGCGAGGTCCTTGGTGTCCTTGGGGTTCGTGTTCCTCGTGCACATGCAGTTGATGACGTAGGGCGGCTCGCCGTCGTCCAGCATGTCCAGGTGGCCGTAGTCCCTCACCACGACGTGGAACCGCGGCGGCGCGCACTCGTCGTAGAACTCGGCGTGGTTGACGCCCGCGGGGGCGCACGGCGGGGGGCGCCGACGTGCTTGGGGCCGAGCCCCGTGCCGATGACCAGCGCCGGCATCCCCGGGTCGAGTGACCGGGGCTGGAACGTCAGAACCTTCGGCTCCACCTGCAACTGCTTGGATAGCCCCGCCACCGGGTCCACGCCGATCAGGGCGGAGAACTTGAGCGGCGGCGGCGCGGTGTCTGAGGAGGATCCGAGCCCGAGGGCCACGGCGAAGGCGGTGTCGCCGCCGCGGCTGTGGCCCGCCAGCGCCAGCCTGGAGAGGTCCGGCCGTACGCCGTGGAGGTCAAGGATGTCGGCGAGGACGTGCGCCAGGCCTTGCTGCTTGTCGGCGAGCCAGGCCGTGACCTGCCTGGTGGCGTCGATGTCCTTCACGTCCTTCATGTCCAGCGGCGGGATGATGCAGCCGAGCTGTGATGAGCCGCGGCCGCGACGACATATGCGCATCATGCAGCAGATGTATTTTCAGAGCAGCTCACGAAAAAAAAAAAAACGGAAACATATATGCATGATGCTGGCACAGCCGCCGACGACGAGAGAGACGTACGGACCTGGGGCGCGACGGCGATGAACCCGTGAGACGCGACGTGCGACAGGAGGCTCTCGTACCAGCTGTTGAGCATGCTGGAGCCGTGCAGGAAGACGGCGACGGGGTAGACGCCGGCGTCGGTGGGGGTGACCACCATGAGCGGCTTGGGCACGCTGGGGACCTGGCTCTGGTGGACGTGCTTCATGTCCACGGGGTGCGGCCCCCGCTGGAACACCGCCGTGCTGATGGCCACCGGCGACGACGCCATATCTCCGGCACTCGCTCTCTTGTGAACGTTACACGTACGAGGTGTCTGTCACTACGGTGAGTAGTGTTGTACGTTGATGGGAGATGGAACACGAGATGCCGAGCGCTGCTAAGATTTATAGCCGGGGCAGGGGGGACGAGGCACGTACGGGGGCTGCGGCTTACATGTCTCCTTTTCATGTCTCCATCCGTGTACGTACCCACACACGTGGACACCACGTACGATCCCTGCATGCCCTCCCCTGCAGGGCCCTCAGATTTTTCCGTCCGTAACCTTCCATCCATGACCCATAGGGAGTCGTCTCTCCGGCCGTTAGCGTCGTGCAGTTGTGCTGCACGCGTGCGTGTTCCTCGTTTCGGTTTGTATGTTTGCATGACACGGTTGGATGCATGTGTGTAGTACTGACCGTCACCGCATTCATAAACCCTGTTTGTCGCATGGCTGCTCGCAGTGTTCACGGGCTCGCAACCTAGTACGGAGCACGTACATGGTGGGCACTAGGTGCACGCGTGGCATGTGTGTCCGCACGTAGCTGAAACCTTGTACATACACATTCCAAATTATAGTTACTTTTCTTTTATCACTAGATAAATACCTATGTGTTGTATGAAAACATCATAATGATGTGTTACTTTAAATATATGAAATTGGTTGCGGAAAGAGGTTATGTCGAATCGAGCCTTTATAGGAAGGAGTTCGTGTCGGATCTAGACTTCACATCGATTGCTTTTGAACACAAAATAACATGCGAAGGGAAGCCGAAGTGGAGTCGGGATGTAATTAAGTACCACCGGTAAGTTATTACTTTAGAGCTTTTTTAGATGTAGAGATAAGTTAGTTCTCCTCAAAATCTGAGTAAACGTCTAGAAAAAAAAACATAAAAAATATACTCCTCACATAAAAATGTCAGGACACGCACATTGTGTGGATGCAGGGATCCCCCCACCAAGATCACGGCAACAGATGCTCTTCGTTTTCCTCGTTTCGTTTGTATGTTTGTTTGCATGACGCGTTGGATGCATGTGTAGTGCTGACGGTGACCACATTCATAAATGTTGTTTGTATGCATGGATGATGGCTGCCAGTGGCGAATCCAGTATGGGGGTGTGGGGGGGGCTAAATAATTAAAGTTTAGTGCTAAAGCTAGAAATTAATGGTAAATTTAAGGATTATCTATACTAATTTAGCGGAGATTTCAGACTTAAAGGGGGCTATAGCCTACCCAGCACCCCCCCTGAATCTGCCCCTAATGGCTGCTCGCAGTGTTCATGGGCTTGCAACCTAGTACCGAGCACGTATGTGGTGGTCGGCAAGTGAGTATGTGTGTCACATAGCTGAAACCTAGTACATATTCCAAATTATAGTTCATTTTCTTTATCATAAGTTAATCTTCCTCAATCATAAATTAATCTTCCTCAAACTCTACGTAAACATTTAGAAAAAACACACAAAAAAATATATTGCTTACATAAAAGTGTTAGGGTATTCATATAGTATGGATGCGGATGGCGTTTCTTTAGATGGGTTCCACAATGATAGGATGTCACGTGATATTTTGTCCCCCCGTATTTAGAAATAGGCCTAGATTCATAGTCGGTCTGATCCCCTCGCCTTGCTCTATCACTTTTGAATTCTAATCCGCCGCCGCCTCCTTTTTCCTCCCGTTACTCTCCCTCTCTTTCTTTTGTGCCGCTCACTCAGCCCCTATTCATCCACTTCGCCACCATCTACTTGTGTCGTTATGATCCCCTACCCTCCGCCTCCCTTGTGCATCGCGCACTCTGTTTGTTTCATCGTAGACAAGGTGCCCTGCATCTATTGAACTTAAAGTTTAGGCTTGGCCTATTTTAATCTAATTAAATCAAAAGGAAATCCTAAGATCTATATTAAATGTTATGTACTATATAGTTCTAATCTCATATGAGATTTTAATTAGATATTGACTCAACTTATGATATGGATGGACTGTATGTACATCTATTGACAAACCATGAGAGCCAAAAGGTATGTCACTGTGTGTTGCCGCTGAGCCGAGCCATGGTGTGAGTGTGAACGGGCACATGCTTCAGAGGATGCATCGGCTAGGATGGAGCGCAAGCATCGAAGGATGGAAGCAAATTCTATGAATTGGAATAGCTTCTTGATTGATTTGGGTACACAATATATGAAACTGGTGTAAATTTAAAATGCTTTGACTCTGAGAAAGAACGATTTGGGACGGAGGGAGTAGTTTCAAATGATGGAGTATTTGGATGGGTAGAGCAAAAGATTTGCTCTGTCCCATCGAATCTTTGAACATATACATAGAGTATTAAATATAGACTAATAAATAAATAATTTCACAGACTGTGACTATTTTACGAGACGGATTTTTTAAGCCTAATTAGCCTATGATTTGATGATGTGGTGCTACAGTAAACATGTATTAATGACAGATTAATTAGTATCAAAAAATTGTCTCGTGGTTTTCTGACGAGTTCTGTAAATTGTTTTCTAATAGTATATAAAACCCCTTCCGACATCTCACGTAATATTCGATTAATATCCGATGCGATACAGATAAAACTTTTACGTATCCAAACGACAAAGGGCGGATATAAATACAATACACAACTGCAGGGTTGTTAGGGACCAAACCGTAGTTCGGTTGGCAAGCTCTCCGGTTATGGAGGCTGCTGGTCTTGTGTTCGATGCCTGCTCGGCACAAGATTTTCCCACCAGGAAACCATTGTTTCCTAAATAATCTTGTTGTCTCTCTCGCGTGGAACCACAATGGGAATACGACGCGTCCGTCGCCTACAGGTCTATGGATGGACCCGGTGATCTCACGAAGAACGCGATCTAGTAGTCTGAGTGTAGTTGTAGATTTGCTTGTGCACGTGTGGTGTGAGTGTGGTGTGCATATATAGGGTCTGAGTGTAGTTGTAGATTTGCTTGTGTACGTGGTGTGAGTGTGGTGTGCATATATAGGGTCTGAGTGTAGTTGTAGATTTGCTTGTGTACGCGCGTGGTGTGAGTGTGATGTGTATATGTAGGGTTGGTGTGAGTTGTGCGTGAGTAGATCTGACAAAACACCCAGATGAGAGGCATTAAAAAAAACTGCAGGGTTGTTTATGTGATTCCGCGAAATATCTCCAAAACCCCTATACTTTCCTCTTCCTTCTAGACGAGCCCTCCTCGCTTCCCCTCCTCCGCTTTCCACCCGCCGCCACCGCCGCCGCTGCCGCCCACCTTGCCGTGCCCGGGACCTTGCCCAGCATGTGGGGCAGCACCGACGGCGGAACGCCGGAGGTCACCCTCGAGACCTCAATGGGCGCCGTCACTGTTGAGGTACCTCCCCTCTCTGGCTCTCCCCTCGGTTGCATCTCCTCTCTTTCCACCTCTCCCTTTGCGCTGGGCCCTTCGCTTCTACTTCATGATTGATGCTGATGGTCCTACTCGATCCGTAGATGTACTACAAGCACGCGCCCAAGACTTGCCGGAACTTCGTCGAGCTCGCGCGTCGCGGCTACTACGATAACGTCATCTTCCACCGCATCATCAAGGTCTCTCCTGAGTTGCTTCTTGCTTGTGTTGTCTGATCTTGGTTGCTTAATGAGTGGGTTCTGTTCTTGTGACTGCTTAGGATTTCATCGTGCAAGGTGGGGATCCTACTGGAACCGGCAGAGGTGGGGAATCCATCTATGGGTAGGCAATCTGTCCCGTCTCCCTCCCCTTGATTTATTCTTGAATCAACGACTATGTTGTCCCCATAATTGATTGAATGCTAATCTGCAGCAGCAATAGATGTACCCAGTATTCGATGGAGTATAAAGCATGTTACACATTTCAGTTCTCGTGGTCAAGTTCCCACTGATTTTCCCGTGCTATCTGTGTGTTGTTGTTTGATTAACGTTTGCATCTTTATTTTATTCAAGTGAGGCTAGCATACAACAGCAATAGATGGAGAATTAGTATACATTTGTTGGGATTTTAGCTAATATGCTTGTACAACATTTCAGTGGCCTTAATACCACTGTTTTTTGGCTTCTAGCTTGGTCAAAAGCTAATTTGCTAGATTGCTGGTTAGGTGTTTCTTTTCTTGGTCCAGCTGCAAGATGAAACTGTCTCTACTATTCTCTCTCTTTAGTTGTGAACTTGTGGTCCTGCCTAAAACTGGTGCTCTTGCTGCTGCTGCTTTCTTTGTAGAGCAAAGTTTGAGGATGAGATAAAGTCAGAGTTGAAGCACACTGGGGCTGGAATTCTGTCCATGGCGAACAGCTGGTCCAAATACGAATGGAAGCCAGTTCTTCATAACTCTTGCGCCTTGTCAGTCACTTGATGGTAAGGATAGGCATATGCTTTTTCTGATTTCTTTGACCTGTGTCAACCTTTTCACTAGCGAGCTGAAAAGCATGCCGATTAAATGATTAAGTAGATGTTTGTTGATGTTGTGCTCACATGAGATGCAAACATGCTATTTAACTATTTCGGTCCTTTCTAATAGGCCTTTTTTTTTTTTTTTTTTCAAAAGTAAATAAAGATGGGACCAGAAAGAAAACTGATGAACTATAGAAAAACATTTGACTAAAATTGAGTTGATTATTAATAAATTTAAAAGGTTTGAAGTACACAATTCATTGGTGCTAATAATACGAAAAGTTTAGACATCATGATGATGACTACATAACTGTTCTTTTTACTTCCACTGCTGTTTTCATCTCATATATTTAACGTTAGTGAGTTCTTCCCTCCTGAAACGTCAGTTGTCAAATCTGAATTTGTGTGATAGATAGATAGATATATATCACTTGGGATGAACTTCTCTTCGTTTACTATGCTTGAAGTTTTATACAATTAACATGATGTAATGTTCCAGGGAAACATACATACTATGCTTGAAGTTATATACAATTAACATGATGTAATGTTCCAGGGAAACATACAATTTTTGGGAGGATATGCAGAGGAATGGAAATTGTTAAGCGCCTTGGTAGTGTGCAGACTGACAAAAATGACAGGTAATACTTTGCAACTAATCTCGAGAAGGCTTTACTTAGGGCATTAGCATTGGTGCAGCACAGCGTATAGTGTGCATGACGAGTTTCTTGACATATGTTTGTTTTTGCCTTTCTGTATTTCAATAATGAGCTAAATGACACAATTGGTTTCTTACTAGAGAAGAAAATATGCATGCATTGCAGCCTTATAACCATTAGAAATTTGCATAGGATGTATATTATATAGTAGGCTATTGTCAGGAATATATGTTTCTCCATTTTTTTGGGTCTTTTGATGGAAAATTCTGTTTTGGTCTCTGATGTTCGATCCCTATTTACCTCTGCTGAACTTCCATACCTGTGTTGGTTTTAGGCCTATCCATGAAGTGAAAATCTTGCGAGCCGTCGTCAAAGATTGAAGCATTGTCCAGATGTAACTTGAATGTTGGTTTAGGCTTAATAATGGTCCCGTTCATGTAAGTTGCACCTTTTGGAAAACATGAAAGATACAGCTACTTCCGGTCTGTATGACTCGTCCCTTCACTTTCGGCTGACCTGAAATCCTACCTGATGAGTAGATTGGACCTGTTGAGCAAGAAGGTATTTGAAATGGCTTATATGCTTCTGTGGTTGAGTTTCTCAGAAGAGTATGCTGCGGAAACATTATTGTAGCATGGTTTCTCCGATTTTTTTTTTTCTTCTTGCTGATGTGATGGTTATCCAGTCCCAAAACTATGTAAACATTTCTGGTATGAAAGATGGAAATTTGATATGGGACAAAAGATAAATCTGTCTGGTGACCTGTGTAGACAGAGAAGAATTCTGGTTCCGAAACTTCGACTGAACACTCCTGATTCCAGGTGCCTCAATGCTATCAGGATCGTATCGTTTGTTTCCTCATATCCTCAACTACTGACGAATTTCTGAATGATTTTATTGTTCCTCGACGCTTTCATTGCTGAAATTTCTGCTGCCCGGTTTCTAAATTTCTTTCTTAAGGAAACGTCAGAAAGTTCTAATCTAGTTATCGCCCTAAAAGCAAGGCTGCATTGGATGGAACCCTCTACAGAAAAATCTAGCACGGCGGTTCCTAGTTGCTGAAAAGTGAAAAGTTCTTCTATTCTTCGCAATAAAGATACTTAAATTTCTTTGTATTTTCGAAGACGTTAATGGAAGCTCCTGCCTTGCTACCAGTCTTTGCCTAGCTAAGAAATGGAGGGACGATTATTTGTGTGCGCGTGTGTGAGTGGCCATTGTGAAAAGAAAGTGGTAAGGTTTTTTCGCATACTTCCTCCATTCAGACGGTAAATTGTTCCCACTTTTCTAAATGCACCTAGACATAATAGGTACGATGAATTTGGAACAGAAGAATTATTTTACTACTAGTGTTAGTTATCGTGAATCTGCTCTTATGCTTCAAGAAAGTCTTCTTCATGGAGCATCTCCACGGCCTGCCATAGTGCCATGGCGGTTTGCACGCCCTGGTCCACATGCAGGCAGGTAGGCACTTCGACACATTGCCATGCTTCAGCCTGGTACTAAAAGATGCAGCCCAACAGCTAGCATGGTGACAGTTGTCGTCACCCATTGCATCAAGCCGGGACAAGGGTTCTGTTGGAGTGAATGCCAAGTATTTCATCTACCAAAGCTTATATGAAGCTGAAACGGAGGCTAAAAAGAAATTGTTGTTCGTTGTGTGGGTATAATTTTAACACGTCTTGTGTTGGTTTGGACTCTTAATTGGCGTTTTTTTTTGGTTGAAAAGTTGAAAGAAACCGTCGATCTTCTCCTGGTGGCAAAAGTGAAAGGTCCTAACTTTCTATAGACCTATTTGGATCCTTACAATTGAATTCATTCTAATAATCATAATTTAGATATAAATTAATTAAGCTAATATAGTTGTACATAGAATATATTTGTATATTATTATATGGGCAATACGAGAGCGACACTTGTTGTATTTCTACTATAAGAGAGCTAATTAAAGAGCGTGTTGTAAAGTAGAAACATAGCATGATGATCTATAGAATCAATTTTCATCCTCTGTCATATGAATTTAAGATAGATTTATATCTGAACTTATAGTTGTAGAGTTTTAAATTCCAAGCTAAATGGGGTCATTAGTTATGGTCAAAAAACAACATGTTCCGTAAGATACATTGGTCAAGGTTTAATAATTACCTTATCCTACACAAATCATTTACCTATAAAGATGTCTAGTCTATTAAGTTTCCAATTCTACAGATGGAAGGATTGAAACGGCCTCTGAGTGACATTGTGGTGTAGCCAAGTACTAGTATCACTCGTTGATTATCGAAGTTTGGTTGACTTGGTATCAGCTGGGAGTGTGGGCGATGACTTTGGATCACCGGATGGTTTAGCCCTTCGAAGGAGGCCTAGGGCAGCGTGAAGACAATTCAGATCGGCTATGAGCAGATCCACGGAGGCAAGTGCGCAGAAAGGAGTGATATGATATGGGATTTGAGTATGGGTTAGTTTGGGTCTCAGTTCGGTTATCTAGGAACGATGTCCTAGAACGATTTCTAGCTGGAATGCTTTACTAATTTGTATAATCTTAATCAGCTGGATTGGTTCCTCTAGCCTCGTTTCAGACTAATCGAAAGGCTTTACGAAGAAGGATTTAAACTATTACAGAGGATTGGGAATTTGAAAAACAAATGTTGGTGCCAAAAATAACTTTTCTTAGAAAAAAAACAAGACTCCAAAAACACATATGGTGAATTTTGATGCAGGCTTCAAAAATGTTTTTAAAGAACGATTTTCTTACTAAGCCTAAACAAGCAAATAAATTTTAGTTACAATTTTTTAGTGATCTTTAATAGGAGGAAACAGTGTTTTACAACCTTTTTTAATCAGTAGGCACCATGTATATATCTCTCTCCTTAGGATGTGCATCCATGTAGCACCATGCATCTAGTTTTCATCAAGCAATTAAGCTGTTAATTGGTACAATAATTCACAATTCGCAATATATCTTCCAACCGTCCTTTTTAAATTTATCCATATTTTGCTTTCATATTGACCAATGATCCCATCTCATGAAACATCGTCTTAATTGTGCCTCTTCCAATTCACAGGTGAGCACCGTTGTTCATAGTCCAGTATGAAAATTAGGGACGACGTACGTATTCATCCAACGGCTGCATGTGTGGGGGTATGTGCCCCTGCAAGGCAAATTGTACTTTCTCCAATAATGTATGTGGGTCCAGCATGTATGTATGGCAGGGCGTAATTGGATTTCTCTTGATTTGTATTGAGATCTGGAGTAAAAGCGGCACGAATAACGATATATTCATCCAACAACTGCATATTTGGGGGTATTTGCGCTGCAGGGTAAATTTGTTGTCCCGAGAAAGGTAGGTGGTGGCACTCAGATCAAATTCCAACATTGAGGGATATGAGGATAGCCTTTATGCAGAGAGCGGGTTGCAGTTGTACCAGGGCACTGACATCTATGGGATCGTCGATTTCGTGTTTAGAGATGCCAAGGCAGTCTTCTAGCACTGCTGCATCTTTATGTAGTCAGTGCTAGGCGTTCTCATCATCGCGCTAGGCGTTTTCATCATCGCCGAGGGATGGGTACCATGGAACATCAACACACGTCATCAAGTGGATGACTGAGCATCAAGTACATGGAGTTCAACAACATAGGTCTCATCATCGCGCTAGGCATTTTCATCATCGTCGAGGGATGGGTACCGTGGGACATGAACACACGTCATCAAGTGGATGACTGAGAGCATCAAATGCATGGAGTTCAACAATACAGATCCTCCGGGGGCTCCATGGATCCATGGCGATAGGGGCTTGAGCCCCCCCCCCCCTCTCGCCCCACTAGATATGTCCCTGTATGCAAACAAACCACTGCATCGTGCATGTCTGTCATCACCGCGACATGCATTTCCGTCTCAACACTATGTACCAAAATCCTATAGCCACAATCAACGTTAAGATTACAGCAATCACCAATGGCATTTTTACCCATAGTCTTCTTATTCTGTTCCAAACATAGTTTTTGATCTTTGACTTTCTAAGTGTAAGAGATAAGATGAACAAAAAATTATAACTGTGTTTGGGCAGCAAACCTTAGAGACTCTTTTGTAGATTCCTTTGCTTCCACGTGATGATCCTGACATTTTGTGTTGGAAACCAGCCTCTACTAGTACATGTTCTTGAAAAATGCTTACATATCCCTGGTGTCTAGGGACACACGGACAAAACGTCCTCCTAATATACCTGTGTAGGTCATCCAAATTCTTCGACAGGTTTGGATAGACAAGACTACCCAACCCTGTGTCAAAACTTTTGCATGGAGGCTTCTTAGATTGAACCTGCTTGTAGGATTCATAGAATTATTGCAGCTGTTGAGAGCTCTTGGTCCTCCTGTTCAAATCTAGAAGACGATGTGCACTTGTTTTTAATTGCAATTTTGCACAGGCGGTTTGGTTTCCTTCACCCATAGGGCATGGAGTGGATGCCTTGCCTCATTCAAACAATGGCCTTCACGCTCAGATTGCCAATATTATGCACCAAGAAGATCTTCTCAAGCTACTGCAGGTTTGATCTTCTCCATTATATGGTGCATAAGGAAGGCTAGAAATGATCACAAATTTAATAACAAAGATTGGTCCGTTCAAAAGGTAACATAAGCTAAAGCAATTGATGGAGCCTACAAAGATTGGTCCGTTCAAAAGGTTCTATATGAAGCTAAAGCAAATGATGGAACCTACTCTTTGGCAATTGAAAACGTATCTGATTCAAATCCTCCTGCACAAACTATTGCTTCTAACTATGCAGGTCCACCCGACCCTGCATCAAATTTACATGCTATATGTCTCGCACAAGGATTTTCTATGTGCATAAGTGGCTATTCAGGACAGTAGTCCAAACAACAACACAAGCATTAGAGTTATAATTCTGAATCAACATGCCAGAAGCCTTTCCATGCTTCCTTTTTCCATGTGGCCATTCAAAAGCTTTTGGAACCCTTGGAGGCTGAAGCTCAAGTTCTCAGTTTAGGTGCAAAGCTTGCAATGGCACTCAATATTCAGGAGGCAACTGACAATCAAATTCTTGCTAGTGCTATACGTCTGGATCTCCACGCACACACCCTGGGCATTGGCCCTTGCAGCCACTCATTTGTGGACTGCTGGCAATCACCCTGTGGCAACGCGCCAGCGAGGAGGGAGCGCACTCGCCGAAGGAGAGGGAGGAGCCGCGGTTCCATATGACACAGGAGAGGAAACAGCTGGATGGGGTCGAGAGTTTAGCCCTAAAGAATGGGGTTTGGAGGATGGATTTGAGTGTCCACCTAAATTTCGCGACTCGAGTTAGGATCCTGCTAAAACATGCTTTTTGGCTTGAGTCCTCATATTTAACTAGAGGGCTTGCTAGAGTTACTCTAAATAATAAAAGACAGAGAGAGCAAACCCCGAGAGACTAAGGAGTCGTGAGTCACGTCTCACCACTGTCACCCGATACTTCTGAGTACCCTCATTGCAGCAACTTGCATCTGCACACCTCGAGGAGCACAAATTTGATTGTCACGCGATCAGCACGATCAAATACATTCACGAGGGCCACAACAGGTTTGTTATTATCTACATATAGTTGAATATTTGAAAGTCGAGCCGAATGAGTAGCCATAACTAGTTGAATGTTCCATACCCAAGATAAATTACTTGTCCTCAGCGTTGACCTAGCAGCGGCTGCTGCTCTGCCGTGCTGGTAACTAACCAGCAACTTCCTCATAAATCACCAGGTACAAGAGATTGGTACGCACAAAAAGGAAGTAAAATAGCATGCTGACATCCTATTGGAATTGCCTCGGTTAATCGACTCTTCGAGTTGTTTCACTGTCATATTTCTACTACATATACAACCAGCGCCTTTGTTCTTTTGTTTCTAATACTGCAACTGAAGTTACCATATCATGAACCTACACAGGGGATCAAACTCTATAAGCTTGTACCCACATTTAATTATCATACATTTGCCTACGAGTCACAAACCGCAAGTGTCAATAAATCAGACACCCGGAGCTTACCTCCTCTCCCTCCCTCTAAACACAGATATCACTCACATCAATCAACCTACAGTGTATCCGTATTGTGTCTGCATCAATGGAGTGTGCCGTCTTCTTGGTCATTGGCTGCTGTTGCCATTTGCTTCACATTTTGCAGGAGCAGGTGAATCGGGCGATCTCACACCATTCGCCATTATTGGGGGCTGCTTATCTTCCTCCACAGTCACGCTTGCTCTCTGTGCTTTCAGATCTGCAAGCTTCTCGGAGGTCTTGTCCGAGTCTGGCTTATTGACAACAGGTTGTTCCTCTAACAGTTCTAAGCGCCTAAGAGACGGTACATCCCCATCACAATACCTGCGCCACATGTCCCTGTATGCAGCTTCCAGGCCACGGGTGAATTTATCTCCATCACAGACAGGTGACTTCATCATCAGCTCCCTGAGACTCATTCTCAGTTCTTGCAAGGCATTCACATCTGATGCCAAATCCAATGCTAAGCTGACATAATCATCCTCAGTTTTGGCAACCAGCCTCCCCAACCCTACAACAAAGGGGTGGAAGACAAAACGTCAACCCATAGACAATAGTTCCATTGGGATATTAAATACCATTTGGCAATTGAAGGAAAATGGCCTTCTTTGATAGCTAGAAGATTTACCAACTATTAGTAGCTTAGTAAAACATTATCTTGTTCATGTAATACATGCTAAGTATAACAAAAATGAAAGCAGACCACAGAAAAGTGAACCTTTGATACAACCTCTACACATAGATGAAAATGTAGCATACAGTTACTTACCAACTTTGCTGAGCAGGCTAACACCAACATTATGAGCATGGACAGCACCCGCCATTGTAACACATGGAACCCCCATGTATAAAGATTCACATGTAGTTGTAGTACCAGCATAAGGAAATGTATCCAGGCTGCACAACCAAAGAAAACCATTCAGATGTTACTTCAAGTAACACCTACGTTCAGAGGAAAAAAAAAAACTACCATAAACTCAGCTTGCAAGCAATGACAGTATGGCACAACTGCTCACCTGATGTCCATCAAGGAATATGCCTGCATGTGATCATGATTCAGATGGATGAGTGGCAACAGATCAACCCGTAGTGACTCCAAACCCAACTCCTCTAGTGTGGATAAAAATTTTTGTCTTATATTCTCACAGCAGAATGGCTTGCACTTGACCACAAGCCTGGAATTAGGGACTGCACATAATATTCTGGCCCAAACTTGCAATACTTTCGGTGTAATCTGTAAAGAAAATAGAACTAATTGAGTGATTCAGCAGCAATGTTTTCAAGACGTCCGATTAATCGCGATTAATCGTCCTGGACGGTCCCATGGCGTCCAGGTTTGGTAGTGTCGACTTTAATCGCCCTGGACGGTCCCATGGCGTCCAGGTTCGACCGGACGTCTTGAAAACATTGTTCAGCAGAAAAGCAAAAATTTTCAAGTGTTAAATTGTCACCTTTGCTAGATTGTTAAAGCTCCCAAAAGTGATGAAACCATTTGAAATTGCTGGCGTTGGACAAACGGGCCCAGCTTCCGGGGAAGGAGTATAACAAAGAAAGCTTTCAGGAAGGCGCACCAACTCTTCAACATGCCTGCAGACAATTGCTGCTATGAGCTTCTAAATTTCTGAGGATAGAAAACTACATGCTGGAATAACTGTGCATGCAAGATGAGTGTCTTACTTTTGTTTTGTATTGGGTGGATCAGCCAATGAATCTGAGATTCGGTAGTCAATTGTTGGCAAACCTGTTGTATTGGGGTAGCCAATCCATGTAACCTTTGAGGAAAAACAGATCAAGGTTACAACAAAGCCAGCAGGAAACAAATATGCATCATGGAGCACCAATCTACCTGAATAGGAGCTGGTCGGCATGCCATTGTTCCTAACTTATTATTTGCTGTGTGACCAGTAAGTTCCACAAGTATATCCACTTTATCCTCCCTTACCAAGCTCGCAACCCTCTTTTCATCAATACCATATATATCTCTCCACAATCCACCCTTTTTCAACACCTTATCCTTGAATCTAAGTGTCTTGGCATCTGCCTAAATAATCATCAATGAAAGAAAATGTGAGTGAAAATGATTAAAAACAGAGGAAAAGTGTCATGAAAAGGACAAAGGAAACCATGAAGTTTGCATGCTCAAAAAAAAAAAGGAAAAGGTCACCAAATATATCTTATGGTTTGATTGAAAAAGGGGATCATTTCTACACTTTCAACATAAATTTGGATAATAAAGAAAGCAACCTAAAAAATTGATAACTTAAAAAGTGTGTATAATCCAGAAAAATAGGTAAGAGGTTGGAGCAGTTTTCTATACCTTTACAACACCGGAGTAGACAACCACCTTGCAATTTGTGTAGTCATGGTGTGTAAGGGGAGCTTCAATGAAGTAGGACACAGAATGAGTAAAGTAATCAGGAGACAAATAGCCGATGATCAATGGGCGATCAGCAACTTTTGAGTTATCCCAACTAGTATATTGTGGATACAATTTCATAAAGCGTTTTCCCCACTCCCTGAAACAAAAAAGGACAGTGAACAATCCTGCTAGTATTTAACTCATGGAATCAAAGGCAATGCTAACATAAATATGTCAATACTATTGTAAATAGTGAATAAAATGACCTGTGAGCTTCATAAAGCTTGTCATCTGAGCCCTCGTCAATATAGTTCATTGCAAGCAATCGGTTCTGTAAAATGAGTTAGCGTGAAAAGTTACAGAAAAGTAACAAGACAGATACTTCCAATCAGAAGCAAAGTTCAGGTAATGAAATTCATTCCAGAATGATAAAGATGAGATAGTATGATTATTCAGATGTGCAACATCTACCCATGGTTGTTTACCAAACTGGGCGAGCATATTTAAGAATTACTAGTGATAATTTCTGATATAATCCAACATTTAATTACAACATAAAGCAGACCCAAAATAAATTCTATGAGCATAATTGAGGAGTACCTGGCCAGCATTTCGTGAGTCAGGATCAATCTGAAGGCATCTCTCGTAAGCATGAA
Source organism: Chrysopogon serrulatus (assembly GCA_015844335.1). Taxonomy (NCBI): domain Eukaryota; kingdom Viridiplantae; phylum Streptophyta; class Magnoliopsida; order Poales; family Poaceae; genus Chrysopogon; species Chrysopogon serrulatus. The sequence continues at coordinate 70,367 of JADLZL010002973.1, read as the reverse complement.
TTGCTAAAGTAATACTACCAGCGTCTCTGTAAAGAACACCTAGGATGACAAAATAGATGAAAGACAGTTCATAACTCTGATAAAATAATTTTAAGTTATCTTGCAAATTGAAGTTGAAAAACAAATACAATATTAATACAAAAAAGGCGAGCAAAGGGCATATGATTTCACACACCCACTGACCCACATCTTACAAGGTGACTCTTAGCAGAAAACTATATATCAAACATGACATTCTAAGCATTCGCACGGCACTGGTTGGTTATTCATTACCTAGATTATTATATGCTTCAGCATATATGGGGTTTGCATGTATGGCCTTCTCAATCATACTTGCAGCAGAATCCATCTTACCCTATATAAATATATGCATATTTGAGTAGACTAAAAGAGCAAAATAACTAGAAAAACAAAATAGGAGTTGTGCAAGAGAAATTTGATAACAGAGGAACAGACCTGAACAGTATAGACAACTCCAAGGTTATTTAGTGACTGGGCAAAAAGTGGCTTAATTGACAGTGCCATCTGAAAAACAATAAAAAAAGGAAAACAAATTAATATTTGCCCACAAAAAACCTGAACACAAGAGCAAAATTAGTTTCACTTACTTGATAACATTCAACAGCTTTGTCAAGGTTATCCCTATCCTTGTATATTACTCCTAAATTGTTGCAAGCTTCTGCACAGCGAGGATTGAAGTGCAGAGCAAGCTCGTAAAAGACAATTGCCTTCACATGATTCAGAAAAATGTAATCTTCAGCTAAAGGTGAACCTTGATGTTAGAACAGAATTAAAGAGATTAGCTTATAACTAACCATCTCAAAATTCAACATTTCACCATATGCAACGCCAAGATTATACATGGCATCAGCATAGTGCCAATTATAGAACAGAGCTTTCTTGTAATATGCCACACCTTGATTGATGTCACCTTCAATTTTCACCTGAGGATTTCCAGTGTTTTAGATAGTAAGTGAAAACCACAAGAGATGTGCCAATAATCAATCACCAAATGCTCACCCTAATACATAAGAACTTGAAAGGTAAAATAATTGAAATATGCATTGCATAGGTGTTGTTCCATTAAGGGTAGTCAAGACTGTTTCTATGTTGTCAAATTTAAAATGCTGAAATATGAGTGGATAAGCACTTGTTAATAATTATATTTGTTTCAATAAGGGCAAGAGATAAGAACAGAAAGACTTTTGTTTTACAAAAGGCTTGAGTACTGGAGTTACAGTTCAATCCTATCTGGTATGATCAGTGCGAACTTGTGAATTGCACAAAAACAAAGAAAATAAAATGATGGCAACCACTAGGATGAACACGGCACACACAAGAAAAATAAATATTCTGAGCTAGTTGAAATAGCAAGGGGAAAGTCTGCACCTTTGTTCCCAAGTCAGTTAGTGCTATTGCCATATTATTCTTAGCAATCTCAAAGTTGGGGGAAATAGTCAAGCACCTGTATTACAGTAAGATCATGGCAGGAGCATTTCAGGTTTTTCAATATGTTATTGCTGTATATTACTCAGGAAACTAGAGTACTTGATGTGATGAAAAAAAATACCTCTCGTAGCAGGCAATTGCTGCTTCTAGATCTCCCCGATTCTTATAGATAACTCCCATGTTGCAATAGGCCTCGGCATACAATGGTCTCTCCAGTGCAGCTTTCTCATAACAACTAAGAGCCATTTCAAACTGCATCATCTCTGAATAGACAACTCCAAGGTTGTAATAAGCCGGCTGCGTGAATTGGATTAAGGCATCACGACAATATAGAGTTGTCCATAGAAAGATAATAATAGCAAGACAGATACAAGCTGCTGTGATGATGGTACCGCATAGTGGTTGTCTACTTCCAGAGCTTCACAATATTTTTGAATTCCCTCCTCTGTATTACCCAAGAAGCTTCAAGCTAGTTCCAAGATCAGTCAACACAATAGCAAGAAATTCGAAGCAGGTTTGTAGGAAGGATCTGCCGTCCGAGCTTTTGATATGCCTGTCCCAGTTTTTATAATCTTTAATATTAATGAGACATATTTAGGAGCTAATACAACCTTGATAATTTTTTTTGCAATATGCTAATGTTAATTCATTTAATTAGGCAATATGCTAAATTAATTCATTTAATTGGCAGACATGGAAGGAAAAGAAACAGAGTTAAGCTAAGAGCAACATGGAAGCAAAAAAACAGAGTTAAGGTAAAAACAAGGTAATAATGGCACTATTTTAAAGGATAGTAGTACTTTAGTCTAAAACTGACAAATATTGCAAACAAGGTTTATATTTTCTGCCACATGTTGCAATTGAAAAAGAACCAGTAACACAACAGATAGAATAGGAAATGCACATAGTGCAAATACCTCTGCTGCTTCAACCAAGTGACCCTCATCTTTGTAAATCATCCCACAATGTGTAAGAGCACATGCATTTCCTGGCTCGATTTTGACAACTTCTGTAAAGCACTCAATGGCCTGTCTTGGCAGGTTCTGCGCCTGGAGGCAAATCCCTTTCCCGATAAGGGCCTCCACATTGGCGCTCTCCTTCTCAAGAACAATGTTGTACAAGTTGATCGCATCAGCGAACTTATTCCGCGACCGAAGGATGTTTGCATACCGCAACGCCTCCTTCCCTTCCAACTGCTGCTTCGCTGGAGACACACCCCCGTTGAGGTTAGGAGCAATGCCGTTGCTCTCCTTCCCTGGAACAGAATCCATCCCTGGCTGCCCCATGGAAGAGGGCGGCCTTATTCTCCTTATTTTCTGTGAAATTTTGCATTGATCGATCAGTTCTTGTGCTTGCCAAGAAATCAAACAGGAAGTCACTAGCTAGAGGGAAAACAGAACAAATTTGGAACAGGGACTGACCTGGCGTGGGACATGTGGGGGTTCACTCGAACCCCCAAAAGTTGTGGAAACCAAACTGGACCAAGAAGGCTTACTGTGTGAAGCAATGTCGTTCTTGCGCGCCCAAGACGAAGAATAATAAACCCAGCTGAACCATGGAAGGATAGATTGGATTACTACATACTAAGGCAGCAGTACCACGCGGCACACAAAAGACTAAATGAATGAAGAACGAGGAAAAGAAAGAAAGAAAGAAAGAAAGAATCGGTCTTGACTGAGAAAACACAATCTTTGAATAAGGAAGTCCATCCAAGAAAGCTCTGGGTTACTTACCAGCGCTCCCAAAGTGGTAGTAGAACCGAAAAATTCCCAACCGCACTCCAGCAGACACAGAGCAGAGCAGCGCCCTGCCTACGTCCCGGAACTGCCACGCGGCGGCGGCGAAAAAGGCGGCGTGCTCCGCTGCGCTCGGCAGGCAGCCGAGACAAGCTCTGGGCTCTCAGAGCCGCCCCGGGCGCGCGGACCTAGGAGAAACAGGCCGCGCTTCGCCTCTCTCTCGCGCCGCTGTCATCGAGGGGGACGGTGATCGCCGCCGCGACGAGGATTTCGGCGGCGGCGGCGAGGGTTTCGGGAGTGGAGGTGGGGAGCAGGGGGAGGAAGGAGGAGGAGGGGCCCCGGGGCCGTAGTACAGTACTGGTGAATTTTTGTGTTTAGCCCCTCCCTTTTCCCGGAAATTAACGGTGCTTTGCCTTTACGCTTTGGCTCGTGCGCCTGCTTTGATTGATTTGGAGGGGCTTTTTGTACTGCCCCGTCCGCTGCGCTGTGGGCAGTCCTGCTGCAACTGCGTCCCTGCGTCGTGCAGAGCTTTCTTTTTCCGGCCATCTTTTCACTGCCACCCCTTCAGTTTCTGCGTTATTTCTTTTTTCCTTTTGATGACAACTGTACTACACGGTAGACGAGAGAATTTTACAACTGCGTAGAATATTTCTGTCTTCTTTTCTCTACATTAGACCAAGAGACACGTTTTCTCTATATATTATAATATTGTTAGATATATTATGTGAACATGAATAGATATAGGAAACAGAAAAACCACAGCAAAGTTGAAGCAATTTGGTCAAGTAGTCAAAAGTTACTTGGAATTGGAAGATTGCATCACTAGAGATGTCGTTGTTAGCCTATCACACTAAAGTTTATGTTTGCTTACTGCAACTATTGTCGTCGCGATGACACATCCAAACTTCACTCTGTGGGGATTGCTCCCCCGGGTATCCTCAGCCGAGGGCTTGGGCCGAGCGGTCGGCAAAGGCCCGCCCAGAAGACCATGCCGAGCGCTACCGGGAAGACCGGGAGTAAGGCGCAAGACTCGGCAGATGCGAGATATGATTCGCCTAGATCATCGGGCGTCGGTTTCCTTGAACCTAGGATTTCTGGTCGGTTTGTGTGTGCCGTCGAGGGAAAGCAAGATTAGATTGATCTTGTAACCACCCCCGACTATATATAAAGGGCGGGGACCCTCCAAAAGCAGTTGTTCCCCGATCATAATCCATAACGGAAACACGGGACTAGGGTTTTACGTCACCTCGGCGGCTGAACCCTGTCTAAACCCGTGTCTCGTGTTACTTTCTTGCTCTTGATCTCGCGCACCTCACCACCCTCGATCTCATCTACTACCTCGGACACCCCCAAGGTAGGTTTGCCCAGACCGATATCGTCGGCAGTGGGCGCGCCCGAGTAGGGGTGTGCGTTTCAGATCCGTCGGTGAGCAAGATGGTTACTCCTTCCACCGTCGCTCTCTCCGCCCGCGTCGCATGACCTTCACCGTCGGATCCATCACGTGGACCGTCGCCGCCGAGCACGATGGCGGGAGAACGGCCAACCCCGATCCCACCCAATGGAATCGGGCATGCGCCGCCCCCGCCGAGCGACGCCTCAAAGCGAGGCCACGGGCGATCCTCCCCGTAGGGCGACGCCGCGCCGCCTGCCGGGAGAGGGAACCCCGGCAACTCCGACGACCTGATTGAGCTCATCGACCGGGTCGGTGGAGGCATACGCGAAAGTGCGTCGAACTCGCCGAAAACACGCCGCAGTAACTTCGGGCCGAGCACCCACCGCCGGATCGGGATGGCAACCCGCCGCGCCGCCGGGCACCACGCCGATCCGACCACCCGCCGAGGCCATCGGCCATCCCGGTGAGGCCCAATCGACCTGGACGCCCCATCGCAGCTAGCGGACGACCCACCCGGATTTGGGCCCCGGTGGTTACGGGAGATTTCCTCCCCACCCAAACCACTCGGACGCCATCCATCGCATATCCCCTGAGGAACAGATCTACAACCATGGTGGCATCACCCCGACCGCAAGGTCCCGCGGGTACCCACCAGAAGTAGCACGGCGACAACCGCCCAACCATCACCGGCCGACACCCCATCGCCGACCGTTAACATGGTATGCGCCTCCACCTCGCCGGAGGACGACGAGTCACTCCACACCATCCCGGGAGGAGCAGCCGGTTCCGACTCCGATGCCTCCCCGCATCCGATCTAGATACATCAATCGTTGTCGTGGGCCGGAACCCTCCAAATAAATTACACCCCTCCCGTATACCCGGGGCGCAGATCTTCATGCTCGAGCGGTCTCGCCGGACGAGGACCCACCGGCCGACGAGACAGATGGACATCGCGCCGATCACAGGCGCGCAACGCCGATCGAGCCGAACGCCGTGGGCTTACGAGGAACAGAGCCAGCAGCGTCTCCTCCGAGATGCGCCGGCCCGGGCGTCACCTCTACAGAACCCGGCGGACGAGTTTGTCTACATCGACGAACAAATCGTAGCGCCAACCCCGAGCGCCAACCTCGCCGCCAACGAACTCGAGGCACTCGCCCCGACCCCTCAGGTAAACCGGGCTAAAGCTTTTATCAAGGCTGCTCAAGTGTAGGTGAACAGGGCTACGGGAGATGCCGTCCGGATCCTCCACCTCCGGGTCAAGCCGCCATCGATCGGGAAGATCCCGACGGTCCCGCCGATCGCACAATGACGGGGAGGTAGCGCAACCGCGGCAGAACGGAGGCGGCAACAACCCGCCAGACTGCCCATCAACCAGCCCGCCCGCCCGACGCCCGTGCGTTCATCAATGCCGGACGTGATGCCCGCGCCATCATCGACGCCAGACGAGCGGACGCCTAAACGCCGAGATGGAGCGCCGCCGCCGCTTCGACGCCGAGCACGGGCTCCGACCGCAACGGGCGCCGGTGATCGAGGGCCCCAAGCCCCTCTCGGCACGGCTGCGGTCCCATCGGTGGCCGATCACTTCCGGATCCCCGAAATGCTGGAGCCCCCACGACGGCAAGGCTAACCCCGAGCAAGGGCTCCAAACGCACGCCAGAGCAAAGGCCGCCGCGGGGAACGGAAGACACGATGGCAAACTACTTGCCTGTCATGCTGGCCTCCCCAGTCCGAATCGTTCACGGATCGAGGAGAACTCCATCGACAACCGGGCGCAGCCCGGAAGCTCTTCGTGGACAACTACATGGCCACGCAGACGCTGCCACGCGCCACGATCTCGAAAGGTTGGCGCAACGCCCCAACGAGACGCCCGGCAATACATTCGCCGCTTCTCCACGCCAAGCAAGCACCGCCGCCAACGCCAATGACACCGACGCCATCACGGCCTTCATCCGAGGCCTTACATACAAAGAACTCCCCGCGCGAAAAGCTCCACAGAAAACGCCCGGAAACAATCGGGCGAAGCATGAAAACCGCCGACGCCTACGCACAGGAGAGGAGGCCGAAGGGCACCACAGAGACCTCGCCGCAGGAAGAGGCCCATGCCCCCTCCTCCGCCGCCCGAGAGCTCCTCGGCCCAACGACGCAACACCGACTGAGGGATCGAAGGCCGGATCATCGCCATGACAACCGCGACCGCTCGACCGATACCGAGGACGCCGCCCGACGTGAACAACGCCAAGTCACGGGTCAAGCGAAACCTCGACGCCGAAGTTCGACAAAGTCCTCGATCAGCCGTGCCCGATCCACAAGAACGCGACGCACACCATGCGCCAATGCTACGGGCTCGGCAAAGTTTTCCGAAGAAGACATGAAGCGCCAACGCCGCCGTGACGACGACAAAAAACGGGCGGCGACAAAGAAGATGACCTGAAACTGCATCGGTATTTCGTACCAAACACCGCCCAAGAGCGTGGCCACGATCTCGCGGTGGGCCACACGCAATGGAAAGCAAGAGGAGCAAGAAGCCGACCGCCAGAGGGTCATGGCGCCTCCGACGAGAAAACTATCGCCGACCCCGCCTTTCCCGCCATGGTCCGACCAGCCCATCACCTTCAAAGCAGGAAGACCGGTGGTCGGACATACCATACCCCGGCGTTTCCCCGGTCCTCGACCCGATCGGCAACGCCCACTTCAAGCGTGTCCTCATCGACGGGAGCTCCTTGAACATACTCTTCCCAAAGTCGCCCGGAACTCGGCATCCCGAAAGAGGCCTTACAACCCCCGATCTCCGCTCGGGGCATCATCCCGACAAGCCATCGGAGCCGCCGCCAAGTGACCCCCGCCAAGATGAGCTTTGGCACCCCAGGCCGGTTCCGTAAGGAAAAACCTCGCCGTTCTACGTCGCCGACTTCGACACGGCCCATCATGCCATACCGGGACGCCCGGCCCCGCACAAGTTTATGGCGGTCCCTCACTACGCCTACCTCGTGATGAAGATGCCGCCCCGGTGGTGTGCTCACCCTCCGCGCCGACCGAGGAACGCCCACGCTTGCGAGCAAGAAAACTACATCATCAACGAGACCGCCGCCTCGCCGCCAAGATGCAAGCGTGCCTCGCCGACTCCAAAGAAGTGCCGCCGGAAGACCAGAGATCCCGGTCAATGAACCACCGCGCTCCTCCATCAAAAACAAGGAGACCAAGGTCATCGACTTGGGCACGGGTGACCCCTCAAGGTCACTTCGGATCGGCGCCAACCTCGACCCCAAATAGGAAGACGCGCTCGTCGCCTTCCTCCGGGACAACGTGGACGTGTTCGCATGGAAACCTGCGGACATGCCCGAGTACCGAGGAAGTATGCCGAGCACGCCCCGAAGGTCTCATCCTCCGCCAAGCCGGTCAAGCGTAAGCTCCGCCGATTCGCCCGGACAAGAAAGAGGCTATTAGGGTAGAAATCAACCGGCTCTTAGCCGGGTTTTATCAAAGAAGTGTATCACGCCGAGTGGCCGGCAAACCCAGTCCTCGTCCGCAAAAAAGCAATAAAGAATGGCGAATGTGCGTTGATTACACCGATCTTAACAAACACCGCCCTAAAGACCCGCTTCACTCTCCCCTCGCATCGACGAGGTCGAGATTCCACCGCCGGCCGCGAACTCCTCTCGCTTCTTGATCGTTATTCCGGTATCACCAGACGCCCTAAAGGAGTCCGACCAGTCAAGACGGCCTTCATAACTCCATTCGGCGCCTATTGCTACACGACGATGTCCTTCGGCCTAAAGAATGCCAGCGACGCACCAAATGACAATTCAAGCATGCCCGAAGGATCGATAGGCATCAACGCCGAGGCCTACGCCGACGACGCTGTGGTAAAATCTAAAACCGCCGATAGCTTAATCGCCGACCTTGACCAAACATTCAAAAGTCTCCGAGTGTATCGATGGAAACTCAATCCAAACAAGTGCATTTTCGAGCTTCCTCGAATCCCGCCGAATACGGTCAGCCACCACGGTATCGAACCAAACCCCGAGAAGGTGTCGGCCATAACCAAAATGTTGCCGCCAACCAATATCAAGGAAGTACAGAAGCTCGCGGCCGCTTGGCAGCCCTAAGTCGGTACATCTCCAAGCTAGGAGAGAGGGCCATGCCTTTCTTCCGCTTACCCGAGCGTCCGACAAGTTTGTTTGGACTCCGCAGGCCGACGAGGCATTCAAGGAGCTCAAGGTCTTCTTGACGACGCCCCCTGCCTTAACGGCTCGCTACCCCCGAGAGGATCTCCTCCTTTACATCGCAAAGAACGAATCGGGTGGTCTCCACAAATGGTCGCCGCCGAAGGCGTGACGAACCCGGCATGCATTCAAGGTGCAGCGCCCGGTCTACTACATAAGCGAGGTCCCGAACGAGTCCAAAACTCGTTACCCGCAAATACAAAAAGCTCATCTACGCCGCCCCACCGACGTCACGTAAGGTGAACCACTACTTCCAGCCTCACAAGATAACGGTGGTGTCCCATTACCCGATCGGCGACATCATAAAGAACAAGGAAGTCGACGGAGAGTCGCCAAATGGGCAGCTTGAAATCGGCGCATACACCGCCGAATACGCGAGCCGCCAGACGATAAAATCCCAGCGCCGCCGACTTCATCGCCGAAAGTGGACGACATGCAGAACCAAGCCCCACCTCGAGCACCCCCAAAGACCGGAAGATGTACTTTGACGGTGCGCTAAATGTGAGCGGTGCCGGTGCGCAGGGTCGTATTTGTATCTCCAAGCGGCGAGGAACTCCGATACGCCTTGAGAATACATTTCAAGGCATCTAACAACGCCGCCGAGTACGAAGCCGCCATTCACGGCATCAAGATTGCTATATCCCCGGGGATCAAACGCCTGAAATCTTCGGCGACTCGGGCGCCGGGTCGCCAACCAGTGCAAACAAAGACCGGGTCTTGCACCAACGAGAAAATGGACGCCATCGCCGGAAATCCGAAACTCGAGAACAAATTCTACGGCATTGAGTTCCACCACATCGCTCGAAAGAAAACTCGAGGCCGATCGGCTCTCCAAGTTAGGCTCTACACGAGCAGCCATTCCGCCAGCGTATTTTGCGCACGATCTCCCCGACACCATCTATCGGCCAAGACGGAGCGACGCCCAACCCGACCATCATGGAGAAGGCAGCCGCACTCGCCGAGGCCATCGACGCCAAGACCGGCGCTCCCTCGCTCATCGATACCTCACCAACTCGAGGTCCCGACCGACAAAACCGAGACAGAACGCTTGATACGGGCGGAGCAAGCACTACGCCCCGGTAGAGGGCTCGCCGATGCGCAGAAACGCCAACGCTAACGTTCTGCAAAAAGTGCGCGCTCGCAGCCCGAAGGCTTGAAGATACTAAAAGAAATACATGCCGACTCGTGGGAAGCCATTGCGCCTTCGAACCCGGCCTGGCAGAGCCTTCCGAGCTGGATTTTATCGCCGACCGCCGTAGCCGACGCGCGTAACACCCGGTACGACATTGCGAGGGATGCCGCCGCCAAGCAGCCTCACCGCCGCCCACGCCTAATGACGATCCCGCCACCGCCGCCAAGCAGCCTGGGACTCGACCAGATCGCCCCTTCTTCGAGCCGCACTGTGCAATTTTAAATACGCATCGGTCGCCATCGACAAGTTCTCCAAGTGGATTGAGTACAAACCACTCGCCACCGACAAGCAAGAAGGCCGCCGAAGTTCTTTGAGGAAATCGCTCACCGCTTTGGCATCCCGAACAAAGATCATCACCGACCTCGGGTCAAACTTCACGGAAACGAAGTTCGGGAGTTTTGTGAAGAGCGCCCCATCTTGGTCAAATATGTCTCCGTTGCGCACTCCACGTGCCAACGGCCAGGCCGAGCGCCAAGAACGGAATGATCCCGACGCACTTAAAAAGCGCCTATACCGTAAGGACGACAAGCACCCGGAAGGTGGCTCAAGGAACTTCCACCAAAGCCTGGGATCGCGCACGCAGCACTGCCGAGCACGTGGGTTTCCCCTACTACATGGTATACGGGTCGGAAGTCGTCCTACCCGAGGACGCCGCCTTCCGACGCCAAGAGTGGAAAACTACTCCGAGGAAACCTCCGACCAGCGCGCGACGACGACGCCGACCGCGTAAGAAGAACGCCTAGCCGCCCGCATCCGATCGGGGAAAGTACCTAGAGGGCGTCCGTCCGCTATTACGACCGCAACGCCCGGAGCGCCTTTCATGGGTCGGCGACCGTCTTACGCCGCCGCACGAGCTCCGCAGCATGCATAAGCTCTCCTCCCCGGGATGGTCCCTTCATCGCCAAGGAGGTCACCCGACCAGGGTCCTATAGGCTGGTGGAGTCGACGGGCGCGATATCCCAAACTCCCCGGCACGCCGAGCACCTAATACGTTTTTACGCCTAATAAGTCAAGATGAACAAAGATATGTACTGCTTCCCTTTGTAATCCAAATATATATATGATTTAATGTCTTTTTTGTCTTGTCTCTTTTTTCTCCTCGTGCATTCATTTTTCATATGTGCTACCCACGCACTATACGCCAATAAGACCGCCAAGACGCACTTTAACTCAAACCGATCGGAGCAACCCCTGCTCCCCGGCCCAAACCTACACGCTAGCTAGCAGCCTCAAATACTCGCTTATGGAAAGGCCAGCAGCGGTTCCCTGGGGGACCCCGGTACCCTCTACGCCAAGAATACAAGGAACATACCCTTAGCGCTATGAGATACTAGGAAACTTGGGCCGGTCCCGCAAGACGACAAAGTCACACACCGCAGGCATTACGGCAAACACTTTACATGCATAACAAAAAATGATATTAACATCATTTACGCACAGCCGTCTCCACACGCAATACATAAGTTAATTCTAACGCTCTTCTCCTAGGGCGCGTCGGCCTCCTCGTCGCCGAACAGTCCAGTCCTCCACCACCTTGACGGCAAAGATCGAGGACTCGGCGCCGCCTTCTCCCCGGTCGGCGACCGACTTGGTCCGGCAAAACCCGCCTCGACCCGGATAACTCCACCCGGGGATAGTGCGATCGACGGGCGCCATACAAGGTTCGGCAGCAAAAGAGGTCGCCCGTGAACAAACACACGTGTTTGTTGTAGAACGGCCCGGCATCGCACTGTGAAGCGTGACACCAAGGATAGCGCCCCCCGAGCACGCCCTTGCCGTAAACCCCCCGTCCGGATCGACGAGATTCAACAAGTGGGGTCGTGGACGATGGTGTCCTCCATCCGCTCCTCGGCCGCGAGACGCCGCTTTCAAATCCGCCTGCCGCCGCCGCATTTCTCCCGCACAAATCGCGAACAAGTGTTAAAACCCCGACACGTGCAATCGGGTAAACAAAGCAAAAGACGATAGCACTTACGCTGTGCCTCGACCGGGCTGCCTCCGCCGACCGGGTAGCCTTGGCCGCCTCACGGGTTAGCTCCTCGACGAAGCCGCTGAGATCGCCGCAGCCGCCTTCAAGAGCCGCAGCCGAGCACAAGTCAGCACAGAATACACAAAGAGCGCCGAAAGGAAGGTAGGGGAAAACATACCGCCACCCGCGCCCGCAGTGTTTGCCCGCGCCTGAGCCGATCGGGCGGCGGCCGCCTCCCACGAGCCGAGCGTTCTCACGCCCAGCCTCTTCCACCGCCGGCCGCTAGCCGGGCCGCCGTCCCTCACGAACGGCCTTTCGATTGCGCCGAAAGCAGGCCGACCGACTCCGCTGCCGGTCTTCTCACGAAGAAGCCGCTCGTTGTCGGCCTTCATCTTCTCGTGGCGGCCGCCGATCGCTCCAGCAGACGCGCCCGCGCCTCGCGGCACGGGCCAGCTCCTACATACATATTCGACATAAGCTCGCAACACTATCAAACGTATAATATGATTACTTACCGTAGCTCGGCGCCGAAAGCGCCTCGAGATCGGACGCCGATTCTGGTATTCACCGACGGCGATCTCGTCCACCCACCACCTCCACCCGCTCACCCCGGGGTCGATAGAACGTGGCGGCAAAGCCGCACAGTGCTCTCCTCCCGTGGCGCTGGCACTTCCCCGCACCACCTCCTCCGGCTCGGGCTCGCCACGGGTCTCCGCCGTGGCGCCACCTTTGCCGGGCGGACGGCGGATTCGCACCGAGCAGGCCGCCGAGCGCCCTCCCGCGCCCGGCCGCTGCGAACAAAGGCCGCAGCCTCCGCAGCCCGAACAGGGCTGGGATCGAGCCCCCACCAGCCCCGTATGGCTGGTCCGGGAGTCCCCCCCGCACGAGGTGGGTCATCCTCCCCGGCCGCACGAGGTGGGCTGTCTCTGGGACGACCAGTGTCATCCTCCCCCGCACGGCCGGGTCCTCCTCCACGGATCGCCGCAAATGACACTCCTAAGCCAAACCCGACAACACCAGAACAAAAAGAAACGAGTTGGTACTTACAGTCGGATCGGGCGGTGCCGAGCGCTGGAAACGCCGGGGCCTCCAGAGCTGCCCGCCTCGGGTCGGGTCGGGTCGGCGGCACCGATGGCCGCTGGCCGCTTTGGGGCGCCCCGCGGTCGGCATTTTCTCAAACACCGGCCGCAGAAGTCGCCAGACCTTCGACGCCGACCGACGCCGGACGCGCTGCCCAACGCCTCCGTGTCCTCCCGATCTTCGTCATCCGAGAGGATGACGGCTCGCTTCCCCCCCCCCGCTCCGCCGATTCGAACAGACGAGGCAGGGGGCACGGCCTCCTTCTTGCGCCTCTTCGGCGAAGGCCTCCTCCGAGCCACCCTTCGCCGATGGGCCCTTGGCTCGACGCTTGGGGACTGCCTTCTCGGCCGTCCCTCGCTCATCGTCCTCCGCAATCTTGCGGATTTCTCCATTGATCGCCGCCGGTCTACACCAGCCGGCCAGGTGTCGCCGGGCACATCCGACACATAAACGGCTCGATCTCGCATAAACGGCGGCTTGAGCAAATGGGCCAATCACACACATAATACTATAACAAAGCAGAAACTCACCGCCGGGTCGCGGATTGCCCAGTCAGGGCTTCCGCATACCCGAGCTCCTCACTGGGTACCTCCGACGAAAAACGGCGTGAGCCGCCGCAAGAGAACCTCCTTAGAGATCGCCTCCCGCGTCTCACGCCAGGGGTCTTGTCCCCGAGTACTGCATTCCCGGTGCTCGCGCTTCCTGCATGGCTGGATGCGCCGCAAAGACGAAGCCGATAGCCACCGCCACCCCCGCAGTTTCATGGGGCGGATGATGCCGAAGCAGCCTCCTCCACCGCACCATGTCGGCAGATGATGGCCGCCGGACCAGCTTGGCGTTGGCGCCCACCACTCGTTTACCTCATTGGAGATCTGTGGAGCGGGGTTGCCGACGACGAACCATTGGGTGTTCCATCCCTTGATGGAAGAGCCGAGGGGCGCCCCCAGATACTTGTTCCTCATCCCGTCCCCGAAGACAAAGATAGAGGCCACCAACCACCTTGGGTGAGCCGGCTCCGTGAACGCCCTCAAAGCGTAAGAGATGGCGGAAGAGGTTGAAGTGGGGGAGGAATGCCGAGAAAAGCCTCGCAAAAATGGATGAAAAATGTAAAAGATGAAGAATGGAGTTGGGGTGGAGATGAATGAGCCGGATCTTGTAGTATGCAAGAAGCTTCCGGAGGAAGGGGGTGCGCCGGCAGCCGAACCCGCGGCGGAAATAATCCGCAAACACTACGAGCTCATTACCGTTCGCCGGGGTGGGGAAGGACTCACCCACGGGGGGCGCCACCGGCGCGCGCCTCGTCGGGCAGCACTGCCGCGCGACGAGCTCATCGAGGACCGCCCGCGTGCAGGTCGAAGTAGCCCACTCCACCTCCGCGTTAGGCGGACCTCCGCGCCCGGATCTCCGCCCGCGCCCGATCGCGCCGCCGCCGCCCGCGAACCACGCTTTTTGCCCTTGCCGCCGCCATTTCGGATCTAGGTTTCGGATTGGGAGCGCCGGTGATGTGGGAGAGAAAGGTTGGTTGTGCGTAGGAAGGCGAAGAGGCAGCGGGGTTTGCGAGGCGTCGAGAGGAAGGCAAAGAGTGTGACCGAAAGGCCATGCCCGGCCTTAAAATAGATCTGCGGATACGGTGTCGGGCGCCGCGCCGCCGCCGCCGCTTTCCTTCCGTGGGAAACCGCGCCGCCGCTCCGTGGTTATCCGCCGGGGCCGGACCGCGCGGTGTTTCCCGAGAGGATGCTAGGCCCAAGTGGGCCGGCCCACCGGGGCTCGACCGCCGGTCGCAGCCCCGCACCCGACGTAAAAACCAAAGTTTGGACCCTAGAAGATGACAAGCAGTCTCGGGGACTGCACAAATCAAGATTCAACAACTCATACTTTGACAAATTTGATCCCGGCACCGGTCTCATGCCTCGCCTACTACCAGGTCTCGGGGACTACGTGGTACACGTCGCCGGAAGCGACCTGACGTGGTACACGGAACCCGTGTGCCGGAGATCTTTCTTTTTCTTTTTTTTCTCTTGAGCAGCTCGCGTCTCCCCGACAGTGGGACCTCCCGCGTTCCTCTCAACCAACAACCAGGCGACCGCTGTGGTGTTCCACGGCGCAGCTCCGCCTCCTTCCCAAGACACCGTACGGCCGGCCTCGACGACGCCGACCGCCACGACTCGTCGGATCCGTTGATCGACTTTCGCACCGCCCGAACACCGGGTCGGAAGAACCGCCGCATCGAGGAAGACGCCGAATGGTTCCCAACCTTGGGTTGAGACACGCAAACCGCCGCTCGGGGACTAGCCGTGGGGATTGCTCCCCTGTATATCCTCACCGAGGGCTCGGGCCGAGCGGTCGGCAAAGGCCCAGCCCGAGAAGACCATGCCGAGCGCTACCAAAGACCGTGGAGTAAGGCGCAAGACTCGGCATGCGTATATGATTCGCCTAGATCATCGGGCGATCGCTTCCTTGAACCTAGGATTTCCCCGGTCGGGTGGCGGGGTGCCGATCGTGGAAAGCAAGATTAGATTGATCTTGTAACCCCGCCCCCGACTATATAAGGCGGGCGACCCCCCCAAAACAGATTGTTCCCCGATCATAATCCACAACCGTAACACAGGACTAGGGTTTTACGTCACCTCGACGGCCCGAACCTCGCCTAAACCCGTGTCTCGTGTTACTTTCTTGCTCTTGATCTCGCGCACCTCACCACCCTCGATCTCATCTACTACCTCGGACACCCCCAAGGTAGGCTGCCGACCGATATCGTCGACACACTCTACCTAACATAATCCGCTACCATTTTGAATTCGCTAGCGTCATTAGAGTTACGGTATAACGCAATTGTTACTCTTACAGCCTACCATCTATAATGGTATGTTTTGCTATCTTTTTTGTCGTCACGCCATTTGACTTTTTCTCCAAGGAAAAAACCCACCTCACTCTACTTAATGTAATCATCATAGAAGGACTTTTCCTATGTTCAAGTTAATCCAAGAGATCATTGCATGAGTAAAAAAAATCTTCAAGTTAATCCAATGGATCATTGCAAAGGAAAGCCCTTCCAACTAGCATGTTAATCCAAAACAGATTGCATCTGTAGTGATATGGGAAAGAGAAGAGTTGAAGCAATTTGGTCAATTAGTCAAAAGTCACTTTGAATTAGGGGTGGCATCACTAGAGAAAAAACATAGTCATTTATTATTAGTCGGTTATACTAAAGATTATGTTTGCTCGCTTCAACTGTTGCTATCTTCTTCTTCCCGGCTTGTCGACACAACCATCCCACTTCACTCTACCCGACGACAAATCGATATCACTTTGAGTTTGCTAGCGTCACTAGAGCTACAATGTAGCGCAGATCGTTACTATTGCAACCTGACGTCTATAATTGCTTTGCTACCTTTTTCGTTGTCGCATCCACACACTCGTTTACCTTTTCTTGAAAGGAAAACTCAAGTCACTCTACTTAATGTGATCTTTGTATAATGACTTCTATTGTTGCATGAGGAAAAATTATTTGAGTTAATCCAAGAAATCGTTGCACGAGAAAAAGCTCTCCAAGACTCCAGCTATCAAGTTAATCCTTAATAGATTGCATGTCATATTATTGAAAGGGCACTCTTGTGATCCACGTGGCTTTGAAAGTTTGGAAACATCAATAGTTGCATGAACCCAAATATCACATTGTTGCTACAAACAATCAATGATAAATGTAGAGTACAGTGTGCTATTGTTGCAAAAGGTTCTCATGAGCTACTGATCAGGTTAGAGTTGTTGTGGATTAAGGGCTGGAATTGTTGTGGATTAAGGGTGAAAGCTAGTTCGATCTCGTGGTTCCTCTGTCATGCAGGGTGAAAAGAATCATTAATAATAATGTGTCTGACGTGATTTTCCCCATTCCTACGGTTGGGAAGTCGTTCTAATGAATCAAACAAGTTGCCGTGCTTTCCGTCATAATCCGCATTCGCGTTCATGACTAGCAAAGCTCCATAGCTTTTTGGGCCAAATTTGGCCTCGTCGTATCAAGTACGGTATGTCAAGGGCCAACTTTGCCATTATCAGGTCAAAGCACCTGCCAGTCTCAATCGTAAAAAAAGGGGCTGAGGACCGTAGAACTGCTGGTTCGCCGCGGCAACAGGACGCTTAATGCAACGACAGACGACAGCCATAGCGTAAACATGCCAACAGCCTTGGGAACTCCCGACTAATGTTCAGCACAAGCAAACTTCAGAGCAACACATAAGGTCATCAGACAAACTGCAAGCGGGGAACAGTAGCTTCGACAGAGGCAGAGTCATAACGGATCAGACATTTTAACACAGATTTCCACAGAAGCTGCAAACAAGGAATCAAGCTATTGTGGCCAGGAAAGTTATAGTAATATGCAAAACATAGTACCCACTAATACTCAAAATCTCTGAAATGTTTCCCTTGACAAAGATGACAACTGTTCTAAAGATGATGAGCTCCTCCTACAGAGGGGACCTCTTCCTCATCCTTAGGTGTTGGTTGCCCTGGTGTAGATCTGCTGGCTTGAGTGGACCGAGACCATCCGGATGAGGCCACGCGCCATCAGGTCCTTGATAGCCCTGCGAGCCAGGGAGCCATTGACCTGCAAGTTGACGGGACAAAATGCAGATATGTAGTGACAGTGAGGATATTACAAAACAATGGCACTTAAAGCTGGTACAAATCTTGACTGTCTACAGACTGCACGGGACAGGCTTCATTATCATGCTAAATGATAGCAAGAGCAAACTCAAATGCGGTATCCCTGGTAGGTATTAAACAAAATATTTCAATGCCACAAGGACAAGTACTTCACATATTCAAGATAAAGATCATTGCAACATCAACTGCAAATTCAATTACCAATCCAAAACAAATGACCCAATGTCGAAAGCACACACATACTGCTAAGAATACACATGCATAAACGAATTGGTGAACAACAAAGAGATCAATAAAACAGTGGCTTGCACGCAATGCATGTAAAACATCTAGTAGTTGTAATTCGTCTCTACAAGTACCACTAAATAAGCGCAAATCACCTAAGTACAAAAATGGCATAGGCAACAAAGGTAGTTTATGCAGCACCTTCTCATCGAAGCACCATGTTTCAGACTAGGAAACTGATATACGCTAAACAGGGGCGAAGCCCAGTAGTGACGCGTGGGTGCAGATGCACCACCCTCCAAAAATAAAATTAGTTACTACTATCCCATCTTCACCCTATATGCACCACCCTAGTACTACAGTGCTGCACCACCCAAAGGCTAAAGTCCAGCCAGCAGAACATTTGACAGCTCATAACTAAAATAAAATCTCTGTCCATGGTGAGTGATTTGATTAAGATTTGAGACGCCAATAACGCAACTAAAGTTTACTGGTACATGGTAAATAAATAGATGCTTCTTCACTTCTTTAGTACTAGTTCAGTTCCTCTTATTATATATCTATTCTCATTTTTTATTTACTAGAGATAGAATCCTAAATTTTGTTACTGGATTATTAGGTCTTGCCATGGAATTTCCATTTGGGAAGAATTGGAGTGAAATTGCAAATCGGAGAGGAATTTTTGGGTTCAAGGTGCCACTGCAGTAGCTATATCTTCTGTATCATCCAGAAAGAAACAAATTATTCCAAAAAAATTCTGAAAGAAAACAATCTGTTAAATATGACTATAGATTAATTAATGGAACAATTGCCTTATTTGCTATGTGAAAAGAGATGATGAAAGACGCTTCATGAAAAGCCAAGGAGATATATTTGATGATGAAAATTAGAGGTAATGTATTTCATTTGATCATTTTTATTTCGAAAAACGAAAAGTATACCATGAGTCATTTGTTTAATTTTTTTTAGGATGTTGATAACTTTGATGAAATTGAAAACATGAAGACAAATGATGTATGGCCTATATCAACACTTTTTCGGACATTGTAACGGTACTCGTTTAGTTAAATTTTTTAATGACTTCTTTTATAGTCGCACCCCCCTCAATTTCGCTGCTTCGCCACTGACGCTAAACATATAAAGGACACCGCAGTGTGATGACAGGTTCAAAAAAATCACAATGGTGATAGCTGGCATTGCAAACAACATGACCAATTTACAGTATCATCTTAATTGGCAGCTAATAAACTGCTGGAGCCATGAAGCTGGCCATCACATAGAGATTCAATGCATTAACCATGACCCATACAAAATTCCAGTGTACAAATCGAACAAGCAGTTCGTCAAGTATGATGACATTTCAGATAACCTACACTCATCAATTTAAATCGTTGCGGCTATGTACAGGGTTTGCCAACAAAAACTCAGATCTGGAACGAGTGATTACCCTCAGGCGCTCGGAGAGGACGGAGGGGGTGATCTGCTTGTACTTGGGCACCTCAGATAGCAGCTTGTCGTAGGTGGCCTGGTCGAACAGCACCGCGTTGTTCACCTTCTCCTTTTGCTTTCCCTTGCTCCACTTCTGCAAAACCAACACGAACTCCTAACAGTGAGAATCCGGCCAAAAAAAAAAAAAAAACATGCTTCCACCAAATCGAAGAGACGGCCAATTCGGGTCACCTTCTTCTTCTGCTTGCCACCGCCGGACTTGGCCGGCTTCGACGACGGCGGCGGGGCCTTGTCCTTCTTCGGGGCCTGTAAGGAGATAAACGAAGATGTTAGTTAGCTCGACGGCACGCAGTTGCGTAGAATGGCAGCTGGGGGAGCGAGCGAGCAGACCATCTCGGCTGGGGCGGCGGCGCGGCAACGGCGACGACGGCTCGCGGGAAGGGAGCGAAGGGTAGCAGTCTGCGGCGCCGGCGCTATTATAGCGAACCCGGTGCAGCTTCGAGCCTTCGACCGTCCGATCAGCGCCGTCGGAGAAAAAAATCCACAGACGATGTCAGGGAAAAAAAAATGAGGCCCACGGAACGGCCCAATAGAAGACCCATCTACTCGCTCGTCAGGTGCTGCTAAACAAAAAAGGGAGTATGATTTTTCTCCTTATTAGGTTATTATAATTAGACTCTTAAATCACACACTATATTTATGAACTATAAAAATTGTTCAAATTATCTTTCTACTCATATTTAAGCGACTTTGAAGGCAGTTTAGTCCTTTTTATTTATAAATTTATAAAAAATCTGATAAGCACATGATTCCATTTTTTTTAACCATGAAAGATGACTAAGCTTCTAAAATTTTTGAGAAAAAACTTATAGATATATAGGGAAATGTAAAAAACAATAATTTAAAGCTCATGAAAGTATCTATAGAAGCTTAAAAATAGTTTTACCTCTAGAAAATGGGGAAATATTCAAGAAAATATGGAAAACCCTCAAAACATTCTAATTTGTCTTGATGTGGTTTAGTCATGAATGCAAAGATACACTAATGTTGATGCATTCATGCAGTTGCATCTATTTTTTTTGTTGTGGAAAGTTCCTTTAAGCACAATTCGAATGTTTTGTGAATTTTCTAGATTTTTCTAGATATTTTTCCTTTTTCTAGAGGAAAATCCATTTTTAAAAGTTTTTAGAGATATTTTCACAAGCTTTGAAAAATTTATTTAGGATTTTTTTATCAAAAACTATCTCTAAGGTTTTTTATCAATTTTGTACAACTTTAGAAACATATGAAGTATTTACTATTTTTACCTAAATAAGGATGAAATCAAATGAGGTTCCTTGTGGTAGAAGTCGCCTACCCGGGTTCAAGTCCCGCACTTGACAAGGGTGCTCAGTTCTTCGAATGTACTCGAGAGGTAGGTTGTATGCGTGCGTATATTCATAAGAGTGAGTATGCACTCATATATATGAGCGTATGCGTCCGTAACTGAGTCTCATAAAAAAAAAGGATGAAATCACCTTCAAAACCACCTCAAAACATGATAGGGAGGTAATTTGAACGAGAGTTCAGGGGTTAAGATCATTGGTTTTAAAGTTGAAAGAGTAAAATCAGACTATAGGAATAATTAATGGAGTTAAAAGATACTTTCTCTGAGTTTTTTCAAATCCAGCTTGTTGACAATCTAAGGGTGAGAAAATTTTAGGTTGATGACAGTTTTTCTATGTCAAGGACAAACCGAGATGGTTGGCCGCTCTTATCCCGGATGTGTCTAGAAGCCAAGAAGTGGCATATAATCAGTTGACATTATTGCCCAAGCCGCTGCAAACGCTGATCAGACAGTTCAAGATCCTAAGATGTTCAATGAAAATTAGGATCTTAAAGCAGCGTTCGGTAGCTGGTAGCTGATCACGTAATAACGTGTTGTTTGCGCCTTCGAGGGGAATCAAAATCGTGAATCATATGGAATCCTAATTCTCAGTCCATGTTTCAGAAGCATATGAGAGTCAGGAACCAGAAAACAGCAGGTAACACCACAAAGGTCGATCTACCACGAGTTAGCAAACGCAGAAGAGGCACACAGATGGAAGGTTCAACAGCAGCAGTCTCAGAATATGAATGTCGTCTTCAACATGCAAGCAACCGAAAACACAGCATATCCAGTGGGTTAACGTTTTACAGGATTTATTCTTCCATCGCTGGACATGTACAGACAAAGCCGTCCATCGGATGCATGCGGACTGGGATTGCCTTCCGACAGCGCCATATCAACACTAGGTAGATCCATCGGCCTTCTGCATTAGATAATATACAAGCATGTAATAAGTACACATCGCAAACTGATGCTATGGAGAATTAAGTGCCATAAGGATTTAAGTCTTGAGCTGTGTAAGTAGAACATCATACTGCGACAATCCCATGTAATGCTAAGCTATAATCAAGTTTGTAACACGACAAACATATTAACGCCTACGTCGAACATATTCCCAGTCTTGTGAGGTGGTAAATGCAGTGTACTGTAACCAAATGAGTTGAGAAGGGATGGTACATCGTACATGATATTCTCTCTTCCTAAATGTGTGGAGAAAAGGAATTCAACAGTATCAAAAAGGTTATTTGGTTTCACTAATTAAGGACGCATAACAATTTGTTTCTGACAGTGCACAGATTGATGCTGTTTTGTGAACATACTCCCTCCGTCCCTTATTAACTGTCGTCGTGAATTTCCGTGCCACAAGTTTGACTCGATTTATAGAAAATACGTGCAATATTTATATCTCCAAATAAATTTGTTAAAAAACTAGATCAAAAGATCTTTCCAATGATACTAATTATGATACTAATTAATAATATTTAGTATTTATTAAAATTACCGGTATTTGTTTCTTGGGAAGCGCAAGCGACAGTTAAAAAGGGACGGAGGGAGTACACCTGATCCAACGCTCTTGATGCCGTTTGTGAACCAAAACAAATGGAAACGGAGTTCAGCCTTCAGCGGGTGGTTTATAATCTTCTTGTAACAATCGCAGAAAAAGTTTACTTCAGTACTTCGCTATGTATCTTTGACTGCTGAAAAAATTACACACTCATGTTTTGCTTAGGGCTTGTTTGGATGCACCCCAATCCACATGAGTTGAGAGGGACTGGGATGGAAAATTGATGGATTGGTGTGCATCCAGCCATGGCGCAAGCAGAGGAATGACAACTTGAGTATTCTGAAATATTGAAATTGGACACTATAAGTGGAATATGGTACTCTATGTTTGAGCTGGAAATTTATGCATAGTTACACCCAAGGACCATTCTTGTCAACATATGGAAGCTCCTTGGCTCAATTAGGGTCGAGAGCATTATGCTATGCTACTGACACACGGTTACAGAACTGGACCCAAATCCCCCAAATCTAAAAACCCCTGCTATAAAAAAAAAATATCAGTCAAAGCAGTCCATAGCATTCATGATCTAAACATTCTAGGCTGAACTAAACCATGCAAAATGTACTTGAGTGTTCCATAAATATCCCCATCCATTTTGTTGAATAGAAAAAGGACCCCCCATCCCAACCCCATTGTATCTGGATCAGTTCGGCATCTACAGTTTAGTTTGGGAACTGCCCTACAAATCTGCAGGGACTTGAAAGTTGGGAGTGTAGAGTGCAACTGTGCAAACAGCAATGCGATTTTCACATGCAGATCAGAGAGCTATGTGCCGCGCGATATCAAGCAGACAACGATGCTACTGTACCTTGTCGGCGTCGGCGGGTTTGGCCTTGTCGGCGTCGGACTTCTGCTCGAGCCGCTTCTTGAGCTTCTCCAGCCGCTCCCTCTCCATCTTCTGCTCCCCGCCCGGCGCCCGCCGAGGATCGAACCCAGACACCATCGCTCCGTCAGTCCCATCAACAGAGCCGTAACAACTGGATCGGGGAAATGGTCAACGGGAGGGGTTCAGGGTTTGGACCTGGATGTAGACGCTCTCCTTGGCGCGCTCCTCCTCGCTGAGCACGCGGCCCTTCCCGTCGCTGAGGAGGCGCAGGCTGCCCGTGGCTGCCGCCGGGGGCGCTGGGGCGCGCAGGCGCGCGGGAAGGGAGGTCAGCGCGGTCCTCATCTCCATCTCGTGCTCTCGTTGCCTGTCTGGTTGCTGGCTTGGTGGGTGGACTTAAGTACTGGCAACTGACTCGCCCAGGCATTACTAGGGTGCACGAGAAGGGGGAAGAAGCCTTCAGAAAATTCAGCTTTAGGTTTTCCTTTTCTTTTTCTTTTCTTTTTTTTTTCACATTCTTGATTTGAAACAAATTCTGGATGAAGTTTTATGGAGAGGCTTCCTGTCGCTTTTTCACTCTGCACTCTATCTAGATAATTTTTTGTTGTTATTGTTGTTGTAGAGACTTCCTTTCACTTTTTTGCTTTGCACACTCTCTTCTAATCCCGTTTAGTACAAAAAAGAAAGATGGGCATGATTACAATTAGAATTAGAAATTCTCTATGTTATTATAGTGCAACACGTATGGAACATTGCAATTCCTACAGTGCATGTTACCCCAACCGTGGATATTTGTCATTGTTGAATTTTAATTTAATGATCTTCGAGTTTTAGATTCCCAAATTAATAAGCATGATGCTTTGAAAGTGTTTTTAAAAGCAAGCGACGTAACGCCAATTTAAACTAACTTCTAAACTATTTTCAACAACCATATAGGCCTCTATCGATTTTAGTGGTTGAATGACAAGAGTCCATTTTATTAGGGAATAACATTTGAATGTTGTTGCGTGGAGATTGCGTGATTGAGAGCAAGAGAGAGCAATCATATCATTGAGCACTTATTATGGACTTCGTAATGCGTTCTTTACTCTTGAAGGTGAAGTATCATGTCTCCTCGACCCTTTTTTTTACACAAAAACATGGGGAGTTCCCCATGGAATGTCTCCTCGATGTTGCCAGGAGCTCCAATAGATGCCACACTGCGGGAAATTTGCTCGGGTCCTTTGGTGAGCTTAAGTGCTTGAAAGATACTCGATTCTCTTAGAAACTGATCGATGGAGATGTAGGATTCACGAAGATGAACCCATATCTGGGTAAATAAATCATGTGTCTTCTCTATTGATATTATGTTCTTGTTGCTTGGCTAACTTTTGGATGATTTAGCCCGATCTATTTGTTCTTATGTTTGTGGTAGGTTTTAGGAGGAACCAAATCACTACATTTTTAGTGATCCTTGGTAATAAATAAAATCATTTAAATAGATAGTCCCTCCCTGTTTGTGTTCTTCTAGTTACTCATTACCTAGTAGATCTCTGGTCCAGACTTGATCTCTACTGTAGATAGACCCTTCGGTCATGTGATCCTTTGTACATTCTATAAATTTTAGAAACATCAATGCACCTCTCTCGGGTGACATCTCAATCCTTTCACATTGATCTCCCCCGAAGGTTATTCAAAGTCTAATTTGCCTCCTACAACCGAAATTAAGTTTTTTTTTTTAAATTTTGAAACCATCCAATCTTGCTCCTTTGTGGTTGTAACAATGGTTTTGGCCGATGCGTTAACGAGCATGCAAATGAATTTTATTTGGTGAGGTATGAATTAGTAGCACAAAATTTAGCCATGAGATTAATGTGGAAATAAGTTACAAAATATTGTGAAACAGTTTCATTCCTTGGGATTGAACCCTCTCACATGGGTTCAAGTTCTAGAGTCAACATAGATATTGTGCTTTTTCAGATTTTATTATAGGAATACCAACTAGTGCAAAGGCGCGCTCTGCTTAGCATCGACGATGGAACGGCAAGAATTTTTTTTGGTGATTATTATGAATAGAAAAATATATGTTTGATTTAGGTTGTAGAGATTAAGTAAAAGTAGAACCCCAAATATATTTATAGATACGTAGTAGGCGATCTGTTGACTTACGCACAGAATTATTTGGCATATAACTCGTGAAATTGATTTAAGCAATATTAGTAGAGAGGTACATAGCCATATAACAGAGAACAAAAGTAGGCAGTTTGAAGTGTAGCGTAGACATTGATTAGTCTTGGTGAAATAATAAAGTCCAAGTGCCCAACATAGTCAAAATAATGATGGACCTGCATAAAACAAAATGGCAAAAGAAACAGAAGTATACGCTGATAGTAAGTGAAGTCATGGAACACGTATATTCACTTGATAATTCTTTAGGACTGATATGTGGTAACTAAGCATGACCAAAACATTGAGAATTCAGAATGAAGCTTTGGTTTGAATAAATATGAGTGTTGACACCAGAATGTGAATTCAATATAAAGTGTGATAGTCATAAACCAAGCAAAGAAAGGGGTATGCGCAAAGAAGTCATTGTATCTGTACAAACTATCTTGGAGCAGCAGATTGGAGCAAAGAGCGAAAGAAAATGTCATTAAAAAGATCTTTTTATTTCTGATAGATCAGGGAAGGAGTAAGTGAAAAAAGCATAATACATTAAGTTTATGTTAAAGAGGCATTTAACTGAACTTCACCAAAAATTATGAAACCTCTCAGTGCCTAGCTTTTGCATGCTAAGAAAATAGCTAGCCTTAAAACAAAGAATGTAAGAACCAAATAGCAGGATGACCATACATTTTATTTATAATTTCAATTCTGTATGCAAACTTTTTAAAAGCTTCATGGTAACCTATTGCAATTATCCCGATTCTCAACTCTGAATCTCTGATTTCCTAAATCTAGCAACTGAAGAGACATAAATAACAGCTTTATTCCGAAAAGTTATTAATAATAGACTTATGCATAGCAACACGTAAAATAGAGAAAACAGCACCAATAGAACCAGCTCAACGGTCAGTTGATCAATTTCACCAATCAATCCCCAAAGCAATAACCCAGAAACATTCCTATGTGCCTAGAGAGGGCAGGGGTGGTGGTGGTTTTACCTAACTAAGACACATTGTTATGGTCTGGGGCAGCAGTATTGGTGCACGAACTTGATGCTCACTGCATGAACAAATTAGAAAGAAAACATCTCAAAAGATGAACTGCTCAAACGCATAATATATGATAGATTGCAAATAAACTTGTATTTAGAGAATGGTAATTCCAGTTGAACAAATGGATAAATTTCTATTGAGTTTCCTGATCTGTTTGTTCAGAAAATGTGAATTCCATTAAATTTCTTAAAGTGTAAGTGGCTACTGAGAGTGTTCAAATATTCAGAGCATGCACATAAAAATATTCCCCACTTGTCTAAGCTTGAGTGTGCTAAAAATATTGAGAGAAATGTGCATCACTGTGAGGGCACAAACCTAGTTTGTGAGTATTATTAGACTTTTTTCAGAGTATGCAGGGTGGAATTAGAGTGTACAATATGATTCATGGTGATGGCAGAACAACTAAAACAAAATTGAATATCATAATTGAGGCATAAAATTTCAAATTCGTCACATAAAGCCGACTGTGGAGACACAATGCCCTTGACAATACCTGCACCCCGGTGGAAAGGAGTAGAGAATTTTACAAATAGGCTTCTCACGTAAAAACTGAATTCTTGAAAGATAGTCAAATAATTTGCCGGTAAAACATAACAGATGCTTAATAGCGGCATCTTTATCGCTATGTTAAACGATTGGCGCATGAGCTGCTGGTAGCTATATTGCAACAGAAAATGTATGACTCAATCAGGCAAAGATCCCAATTTTGGTAGAAGAACCAAGTATTGCTAAGAAAACCTGTGCATCTTTTTTTTTTTTTTTTATCTGAAGAGCTTTGAGAATAGGATAGGGAAAACTGGCATATAGTTTGGGAGGTTCTACAAATGAGAAAGTTTGTGCCGGGTACTTCAGAAAAAAGCTTGGTGTCTAAGGGAAAAACATAACCGAAAGAACAGGGTGGTAAGAAATTAAAACTATGTAATTTAAAGGAAAATGGAAAATTCCATAGAGGAAACATGAAAAAAGCAAAAAATATCAACATGTAATTCATCTTTTCTTTGAAGGACATTGTAATATTGAATGGATGCTATACTGCAAGTTCATTATTTAAAAAGAAGCGGCTAATATACGATACATCCAGGTGCACAGTGAGCAACTATTTGCAACTATAATCATGAGGACTAATATTACAGCAAGTACTTGTATAATATGCAAGTATGCCATGTCAATAGGCAATCAAAAATTAGTTAAAACTTGATCCAGTGAACATGCATATGTGGGAAGCTAGTCACACACCTTGGTAAGAAGGCTTAGCAGTATTCTTCCTATTGTCCTGGTGACGATGTACATGTTTGAATCTCAAATAAACAGGATGATAAATATAGATACAACATTGAGTAAACTAACCTGAAGACATAGGCACGCCTCTGAACTCGCTAAAACCGTTCTACATGTACCCCTTGATGTTTGAAAGGTTTTCTTTTTTTATTACTCTAATAAAGCAGCCTTTATTTACAATTATAAAATAGTAGTGTCCCGAGTGGTCGGTGCATTTGGTGGGATCACTATGTCCGAGTCATCTATGACTAAAATTGCCTCTTTACCCAAGTATCTATGACTAAAATTGGAATAGGAATGTGACAATGAACCGCACTATAATTTTGACTGTAGTTAACTCGAGCTCACTCTACTCTATCTGTTCTACTAAACATTCAATGAGGCCAAACGGGAATGATAATAAAACTAAGGTACCTATTATCGTGAACCTAATGAAATAATAGTTTTAGAGGAAAGAAAATTTGGTCTGAACATAAGTGTGTTTCTGTTACTAAAGTGATATGGTTAAGTCATGGCACAACTTTCAGTTGGACTATATTGTGGAATTCAAGGTTTGCTGAATTGCCTAAGGAAGATGGAACAACTATTGACTTGTATGGCCTTGCTTGATGTCCCGATGTTCAAACCATTTTAAACAACAGTCATGGTTGGTTCCAAACATTATTTCAATGGAACATATCAATGAAATTTACCTTGCATTCAGTGCTCTCGAAAAAAAGTTATATGTGCGGTGTAGGAGCTGGTAGATACACTGCTCTTTCACTCGATCCTCCCGCTTCAATGATAGCGAAGTGAAACAAATTTAGCCGACAAAACAGTTGACATGATATCCTATACCAAATAATACAATAGATAATACAGGTGGGAAATTAGTATGCTATAGACCAGCAGAACATATGATTTCTATATCGATTGAATGTATCTATGATGTACACATTGCAATATTGAAGGCAATGAAACCACGGATTAAACCTAGCAATTCAAGATTATTTGGTCGCTAGAGTTACATCGCACACGAACAAAATGCCACAAGATATAATGGCTCCAGCATAATCAAATTAAACCTGGTAATTGGTGGTGCCGCATCCTTCCAACGACGAAAAAGAAAGTAAAACTTGCAGCAACAAACATAGGTCAAACCCTAGAATAGGAATCCAAGTCAATGTGACTTGTGAGGAGAAATCAAAGTGTTGAGGGATTGGGCGCACTGAGACTCCTCTCGAGCCTATCAGCGGCATCGCCGAGCCCATCGAAGACCGAGGGCACCAATCATGGGATCATGTCACTCCTAATTCAGCAGGCCTACCTTTCATGGTGGTATGAATCCACTTCCTAGTTTAGTAACTGTATTTATCTGTAAGTTGGTTCAGAAGATTATTCATTTAGTTTTAGCACATGTTCCACTCATGTCTGAAAAATGTAACCCTAGAGGCCTAGATAGTAGTTTGAGGATATGCAGGATCATAGATGTATATGATTTGAGGATATGCGGGATCATAGACATATATGAAAGAAGACATCAAATTAACATCAATGTTTGATTAAACTTCAAAAGGCGTTGTTTATGCAAACCAAGGACTGGTATATTATCAGAATGGTAGAAGTATCAATCGTCATTGTCTTAGAGTGCAAGTGCCTTGTTGCATTAGAGTGTAATAAGTGCCATAAGTTACAGCCTGTAAAGGAAACTAAATAAGATAAGTCATGTCCCGTGACCGGGGCATACCAGTTTCATTGGACCAAAACATTCGGGTAAAAAAAAAGCGCTAATTATTTTCTGAGTTCCCACCAAGGACCAATGAATGGCAAGGGAAAAAATGTTAATGGCAGATCATAATAAAAATTGTTGAGGAATGGTTAAGGCTATAAGCTAAAGAGAAGCGATAAAAAGGACATAGGAATGTTTCTATAGTAATTACTGCACTGGGTACTGAAGGCTTATTAAATTTTGTGTCTTTATAGAACATAATATTCTAATTAACTGCCAATGTAAATTAGATCTAAAAAACTATTGACTTGCTTGCCACTATATCTAGAAACCCAGCATAGAGATCTACACTTGTTCAAGTTCATGATAGCACTAAAGCCTGAACAGTCAGTGAGAACTGGGAATGGAAATTTGAAAACTGAAAGTTCTGTATAGTAGAGACTCAAAAACTTGGGAAGTGCAAATAAGCAAAGCACAGGAGTAAAAAAACATGCCAATATGCTACCTATAAAATTAGTCGAACCCCTATCCTTTTTTTGGCAGCCCAGGAACCAAGACCTGAAGGGGACAAATAACTGAAGTTATTCATACATCATGAATCCATGATAATAAGGGTCTATTTAGCAATAAGGTCTCTCTATAGTAGTGTTGCCTGTTAGCAAGGTTCAATTGAGAAAAGAGATCTATCAGCATAAACCACTTGCACCTATCTTGTGAGGACAAAATATGAAGAAAAATTGTCTACCTCTAGTGCTCTGCTGGTACTGCTCTTCTCCAGCAACATTGTCCTTTCATTTTGCATTTTGGAACACAAGAACTTCTGATATTACCTCTCAGTTATAGCTGGAGCAAAAAAGCCACATTCACCATCGGGTGAAGTGCTGAACCAACCATGCAAAAAAAAAGTGTAAGCGCATATTGCAGCTTCTGTTTTCAACAAAGCAACGGACTTCAATCAGGTAATAGAAAATACAATATTCAAAGGAATAAAATCAGCAAGATGCAGACCTCTAGGGACTCAGTTTGTATATGTCCATGCAATATATTTATACAAATACAACTTAAGAAAAACACTAGAAACTGCAGTCCTCATCTGCCATAGAATCGTTGCAAGCATCTACCTCTCAAAAAAAAAATTACCAGGGAGTGAGGATCTGGGGGAGGAGCCATGGGAAGAAGAGGGTCAGTTACCGTCAAATCCAGCCGCCCGAGCCTCGACGCCGCCACTCCATTGGCACCTAGGGTTTTCGTCGAAAGAGAGGAGCACAAGATCCACAAATGGAAAGACGCGGGCGGGACAACGTCACGGATCTTTGGGGTGAGGGAGGGGGCCGCGGGCGTCAGCGCCAGCGCCCGGCGCTGGCTGCGGGGGCGCCGTCGCCTCGCATCCACCACCGCCGCCTCGCGCCCACCATCGGCACGCCCGCGCCGACGGGAGAAGGGGGAGATGGAGAGGTAGAGGGAGAGGTGAGGGAGACAAAGGGAGAGGATGGGAAGGTGGGGGCGGGAGCGGCGTCGGCGCCCGGAGGGCAACGTCGCCGCCACTTCGGGAGACTTCGAGAGGGAGGGATGGAGAGCGTCCGCTTTTTTTTTAGAAGTGGAGAAGCTGAAGCTGAAGCTGGTTGGAAGCCAAGTGAGAAGAAGCAGGGTCCACCAAGATTCAATCCGAATTTAATAACGGAATCAGCTTCTACAAAATTAATTAGCTTCTAATAAAATTAGAGGAGTCAAATCTCAGCCATCAAAGGCTCTAATCGGATGGCCCACCTAATTTTAGGAGACGTGGACCTAGGTTCTTTTTAGGAGCTTGTCCAGCTTTAATATCTTAAATAAATTGCTATTTTTTCAGTGGCAAACAGTGTAACCATAGTCTCAAGAATTGGGCTCACATGGATGGATGTGCGTGAATGCGTTTATAGAGGACATATGTGTTTGTGATAAGCAGATCAAGTATGAGGTGATTACTAGACACTTATGTTATCGCAAAGTTAGTTGGACTTCTACGTAGCATATGTTTTAAACATAGACTAACTATACAACTATAATAACAGATACTAAGAGCATTAAATTAAATAGAAAAATAAATACCAAAATAAGATCGTATAAGATAAAAATATTCCTAAACTAGGCATAACAAGACAAGCACATTTTTTTTTAAAAAAAAAGGTAAAACAAAATGTATATGATTTTTCAAGATTAAATCAGATTAAGGATTTTTAATTTCATATAAATTAATAAAAAAATATTCTTGCAACATTTTTGATAGAAGTATGTTTGACACTAAACTATCATTACAGTTCAACTTAGGTCCTGTTTGGATCCAATTAACTAACAACTAGTTTAAATAGTTGAGTTTTATAGACTAGTGAACTAACAACTAGTTTGATCTTGAATTAGTTGTTAATCCACCTACCAGTTCACCTGTTTGGATCCTTATGAAAAGAAATTCAGTGTATCCAAACAGACCCTTATTACCTCTATAGTTAAGAGGCTCAGGCTATCCGCACTCTTCATCCTCTATAAGTAATATTCCGTCCTGATCATCAAAATTCTCTCCTCTATATTCAGGTTTTCCGCACTCATCCATCCTCTATATCCCATTCTCTATATCGTGGGTCCCACAAGTCATACACCATCCCTCTCTCTCCCCTTTCTTCTCCCCCTCCCTCTTTCTCCCACCGAAGCATAGACGCCGCACACCACCACCACCACCGCAGAAATCCACCGGTGGCCGTGCTTCCTCCCACGCCCCTTCTCCTCCACGGCGTCGGCCGCCTCCTCATCCCGGCCCCCCCCCCCGGCGTGGGCCGCGGCGCGGGGGAGCGCCCCCGGCGGCCGGGGCAAGCTCTGGCCTTGAGGGCGGCGCC
This sequence comes from Chrysopogon serrulatus, assembly GCA_015844335.1. Lineage (NCBI taxonomy): Eukaryota > Viridiplantae > Streptophyta > Magnoliopsida > Poales > Poaceae > Chrysopogon > Chrysopogon serrulatus. The sequence continues at coordinate 38,183 of JADLZL010002973.1, read as the reverse complement.
CGCCCGGCCTCAGCGAGCCGCCCGGCGGGCGTGGGGCCGTGAAGCGGCCGTAGCGCGGCCCAGGAGCGGTAGGAAGCGCGCCGCCCGTACCAGAAGCGGCCGGGTGAAGCGGCGGAAACGAGGCTTCAGCATGCGACCGCCCTGGCTGCCCAGGCAGCCCCAGCCTGATGCGCCCGCCGTCTTCATCTTCCCCTCCGTCCTGCTTCCCGGCGTAGTCAGGAGCTGGTAGCGGCAGCGACCTTATCCGGCAGCCAGCAGTCCATCGTGTCCATGGCCTATTCCTCAGCCTTGAGAAGCGCCGGCGGGCGGCGGGCGGGCCCACGCGGATAGCGCCACGCCCGCTACGATGCCAAGTTTAGCGGAGCGAGCGTGCGATTCCAGACATATTGAGCTGGCGCGGTACCGGACGCTGCTGCAGAGGTTCCCATCCGCTATCCGCGCGTACTGGACTCCTTTTGCAGGCGCGGTGCGGATAGTCTCATGGATGCTCATAGCTGACGTGGCATCAGATAGTCTCGGTCTTTAACCAACGTTTGCCAGCCGAAGTCGAACGAAGGAGCCAAGGAGGGCCATTTTTTTCTCTGTCCACGAGCTCAATGGGCTCAACTGTTCACGCGTTGACTGGGCCTCCATTTACTAGCCCATACGGCGGTCTCAGCGCCCGACCCGAGTAACCGTAGCCGACCTCTCGCCATTTCGTCGTCGTCTCCATCTCGCTTCCGATCGACCCAGAAAATCCCCCACCAAAATCTCCTCCCCCTTGAAGTCCCGAAGCTCGCGGAGGTGCCGAGATGTACCACCCAACGAGAGGCGGCGTCCGCGGCGGCAGAGATCGTAAGCTCTCCCCCCACGCTCTTCCGTCCCATCCGCATCTCGATCCGATCTTACTCGTTGCGCGGAAGGAAATCGACCGCGTGATTAGCTGCTAGGGTTTCGATGCGTGCGGCCTCTGGGAAATTGCCTTCTCAAACGGCGTCGTAGCCACGTCGTGCCACCTTTGTTCGGTAGTTGCGTAGGAGATTTCGCTTTTACTCGCGTTTGTTCCTAGGGCAGTTTGGAGGTCATGTCCCTTTCTAAAGCAAACAGGATAATCTGCCACAGTGAAATCTCCTGAATCAATGTTAGCAAAGCTATCGCTATTCTTGTTTTCCATCTGCAATGGCCTGGATTAAGGCGGTTTCTGTAATTTAGATGTGAAGCTGAAGCGCAAACACTGTGTCCATGCAGAATGTCTGACTGTTTTTACATGTATAATATGTTTCAGAATTGGAATTTGTAGGTACTGTATAAATATGCATTTGAACCGTCTCTTGGACTTGTGTAGTCGATTCGCAGAGTAGAAAATTTTCCGAGTAGGGGACTATTCTTCATACTTTGATCTGAATTGTATCAACAAAGCTAATTCCCTTTATTGAATGTGCTTTGTCCTGTTTCAGTGTCAGTTACATCAAAGGGGGCAAGCTGATTCTTCTAAGTAAAAATAGGAAACTGTAATCCAAGAAAATGAACAGAATGATTAATTCGAGTTACCTGGCTAGTCTATTCAATTGTGCTCCTTATCTTGTTTAGAACAGTTCTTTCAGTTATGGCAATATAGTCCAGTGCTATGTTGTTTAGGATAAACTCAGGAGAGTGCTGTGCTTATGACTGAGGTGTTGGTGTCTAGTTGTACCATATCTTATGCTGTCTGCTCTCTCTTCAAATGGATCCTTTTTTGCTACAGAATACGCACCTTGAACTTTCAATCCTGCAAGTTTTTTGGATGCCGCCTGGTTTGCTTCGTTATGCGCTTTGTTTGCATTGGAAGTTTGTTTTCATAAATTGCATAATTTTTCTCATCCAAGAAATCCTCACCTACTATCAGGCAAAGCATACCTTTTGATCTTTGCTAGAAGCTCTTTTGCATGTTATTATCATGTACTGCCGTCTACATTTTCTTGTTACATTTGCACTCGCTTCATTTTTATATGCCATGGAACATAAAAAGGGATAGTTGTTCTTACTGTATATTTTATGCCTGCAGAATTCAAATGGGACGATGTGAAGGTTGACAAGCATCGAGAGAATTACCTTGGTCATAGTGTTAAGGCTCCGGTTGGTAGATGGCAGAAAGGTAAATATTATCCTGCCCTATCTACCTGTGTCCCAGTTTTTTTTGCATACTGCACTGAACGAACCTTCTGGGTGGAGTATTGAAATGTGGACTTTCCTATGTTATTGCTCTGTTATAAGCATCAAGTTATTTTTCTTGTTCAACATAATCCTGGTATGTGAAATGATTTAGCTTGACATCAGCTTACTGGTTGTACATATGTGCTATTCATATTCAAGTAAGGGGTGCGCATCTAGTCTATTAGTCTGGAAGGATGATAAAACTATTATTGAAACATTTCTCTGACAGTTTATTGATACCATTTCTGTTTGGATGAACCAGGATGTCTCTCTAGGTAGGCCGCAAATCAAATATGTTCAAATTTTATCAAGTCAATCATAGGTAAAGGGTATAAATTGAGCAAGCTAGCCTACCTAGCTACTCATGTCTCTAAAATGAACCAATAAATTCGTGGTACAATCAGAGTTAAGCATTTATGCAGAGCAACTCTTTGGTTGTTCATCTGTAGGACGAATACCTTGTGAACATTGTATAGGATTATAGGTCCCATGAGCCAGTTCCATAATGTTGTGTGCCTGTATGTGCTTTTGCTACCTTTTGCAATGCTTGTTCTTGTACGGTAGGGCCTCATGCTTTGGTCATAACCACCTTATATTATGTCAATAGGCTAATAGTAGCAAACCTTGTGCTTGTATCTGATACGGCTTGTCAATTGTCCTGATGGCTTCTGTCACTTCTATGCTTACAGTGGTTTGGAATGGCAGCACTGTGTACTGAGTTCTCGAGGCCTCTGATTTGCTAATTAATAGCCATGTAAATTCTGCATGCTGATATGATTGATTGCGGCTCTTCATTCCAGGAAAGGACCTTTTCTGGTATACTCGGGATAAGAAATCTGACACGGAAGATGCTCTGAAGGAAGAAATCAGGAGAGTGAAGGAAGAGGAGGAACAGGCTATGCGTGAGGCTCTTGGCTTAGCTCCTAAGCGCAGCAATCGACCTAAGGGCAATCGCTTGGATAAGCATGAATACGCTGAGCTTATTAAAAGAGGATCAACTGCAGAGGACTTGGGAGCAGGGCACGCTGAAGCAGCACAAGTGCAGGGTCTAGGATTATACAAGTAAGCATCCAGTTTTGGGAGCAACCATCCCTCTTTTGAAATGTGTTATCATGTTGAAATGGTTGGCTGATTAGTCTTACAGTGTTTTATTTAATTGTATTTGGTACATATCTAATGCAAAATTGTCTCCATGACTTCAGGGCACATCGCGATGAGGGCGAGTCGAGTTCTTTGAACCTTGATCCTCCTCAAACAGAGCTTGAGCAAGCTGACCCCGCACCTGCACCTAAGCAGGAGGATTCAGAGGAGGATGATAGGAAGGGGAAAAGGCGGCGTGAACGTGACGAGAGGAGAGGGGAGAAGGAGCGAAAAACGAGATAAGCATGGTGATGGAAAGGAGAGGAGGCGAGACAAGCACGAGAGGAGGCACGATTTGGAGGACAGATCAAAGCGGCACCGCAAAGACAAGCAGAAGAGGAGGCATGATTCTGATTCTGATTGATAATGGCCATGTGCCTGTATGACTATTGTGTACTGCGATATTTCACGCCCATGAATATGCTTTTGTTTAATGTAGTTTAAAGTCAACGGATATGCCTACGCTTTAAATTCTGTTTGCCCAAATGCTGTTATAAGGATAAAATGGTCTTTATGCTTGACTAATCTAGTGCTCGTGGTATTAGGTATAACCATTCATCAATTTGGCCTCTCCACGCAACGTTATATACCTACGAGGGCATAAATTATTCATAGTCTAGTTGAAATGCTTGGACATTAAAAAAAAAAAAGATTAACCAGGGGAAGGGACGGCCCCTCTTGTTTTGTCCTTATAAGAAGTTTTGTCCTTATAAGAAGTTTGTGTTAGCCATCGAACCTGGATGGGTGACGGGTTTCATCGATACTCAGGATTCAACGGTCTAGGTCTAACAAATATAAACTTATTTACATTCACAAAATTCTAGCACCGTCTTTGACATACTTCAAAATTTTAAATTGGGCAAGACAGTGGGAAGGGATTGGAGTCTAATTTTACTTTCGCTAGCCTAGCTCTACTCTACCCCCATCCCCTAAAAAAAGCTCTACTCTACCCTCAATAGGTGAGGAATCTATTTTCATCGGTCTTCAAGTTGTGTGTGACTCCCAACCTTCGGGATATAAAATACATTAGGGTTAGGGAGGGGCGGCTCTATTGAATGATGAAGAGAACGAGTGACAATCGCCGAACATGTCCGGATTAGAGGCAACAAAATAGCGGAGACTGTCGTGGATCTCATCCTCATGCGTTTCTCACCGGTCTTGAGTAGAGAGAAAAGCTACTATGAAGGTGGGTGAAACCCATGAGTGAGGAACAACGTTGAAAGTAATGGGCTATAGCGACTAGAGCTTCTCACCACTACGTTTTTACTTTTATTATTATTACATTGGTTGCTATTGATGCTATATCAGGCAATAGCGATGCTAAACAACTTAGCGGGCTAAAATATTTTATTTAGTGATGCTAAACAGATTCTAAATGTTCAATTAAGTTATGTTATGAACTTAAGCAACCGACATAGCATTTGATTGATTGGTTGGTGTTTCCTTGCTAACATTATACTTATCTTCAACCTATTTATCTCTTGTGTTATGTGATCAATTATTTGAATTTTTACGGGTATAATGGTTGCTCTGACCTATAAATTGCACATATCTTTTTCAAAAAAAAGTTGAATGACTTAGTGACCCCTATAACCGCCATAGCAGTTTAAGCAAAGCACCATTAAATGTAACAGCCCATTATTACCAACATTAGCACATTTTTTACCTTCATATATGGTGGGGCCCATTTTTAAATATTGTTATTTTGTTATATGGTGCAGTGTGTCTCACATAAATTGCTATAAACTCAGCAACTTGTAAACACTCAGCGACTCCTATTGTATATGTCTCGTGTGCTACCTAGAACTAGAAGTGCAATGCAATTTGCAGTACTCCCTCTGTCTCATGGACTTTATCGTTGAAAAACCTTGCCCCCCTCACAAACACGTTTTCCAGGCGACATGCTCTATGGGACGGAGGAAGTATTGTGCAAGGCTGAAAACTCCAGCGGTCGGCCTCAGCCACAGTAACTGGACCCACATTACAGGTTCTGCCTGTCGCTCCTTCCAAAGGAGGCAAAGGGTAAAAATGTAACTTGACGGTTAACTCACAACGAAGGCAACGACGACGAGGCTTGGAATTAATCCCCACCCGTTTTCCTCCCAAAAACACGATTGCATTTGGATTAATTCCCACTCCACAACCCAACCTCCCAAGTGCTTGTTTGATCGAATTCTTCTTCAACTACTACCCGCCGCGGGGACCAAGGAAGGAGACGAAGAAGCAAAGGCTTCTCGCAGGTTCGCCCCTTCCAGAACCGTCCTCTCGTCCTCCTCGGAGTTTGACCTCTCCCGACCTGAGATCCGATCGAATTGGTTGGTGTTCTCGGTTTACAATCCCTCTCCCCGGGTGAATTCGCGTGCTGATTCCGGTTGCCGTGGATTTACGTCCTAGGGTTTCCGTTACCGGCGGCTTCTGTGGCGGGCGGGGCGCCATGAACAGCAGCAAGCAGGCGCTGATTTACAGCTTCGTGGCCAAGGGCTCCGTCGTGCTGGCGGAGCACACGGCCTTCTCCGGCAACTTCAGCACCGTCGCCGTCCAGTGCCTCCAGAAGCTTCCCCCGAACAGCACCAGATCCACCTACTCCTGCGACGGCCACACCTTCAACTTCCTCGTCGACCGCGGCTTCGGTACCGTGTTTTTTTTCCCTCACCCCCTTCAGTCCTTTCTCCTTAGCTTGCGCCCTCTGAACCGTGAGTTGACTTGGCACCATTGTACACATGCTGTTTGATGTAGTGTTCCTAGTGGTCGCCGATGAGGCTGCCGGCAGGAGCGTCCCGTTCGTCTTCCTAGAGAGGGTTAGGGAAGACTTCATGCAGCGGTATGGGTCCAGCATCGATGAGGAGGGGCAGCACCCACTCGCTGATGATGCCGATGAGGACGACTTTCTGTTTGAGGACCGGTTCAGCATTGCCTACAACCTTGACCGCGAATTTGGGTACAAAATCATTGTTACAATGTTCGATTAGATTAGATATACTTGTATTATGTGCCATGAAAGAGGAGGGTTTGTGATCAGGGCTTATGTTTTGTTGTTGATGTAGCCCGAGGTTGAAGGATCATATGCAGTATTGTGTTAACCATCCGGAGGAAATTAACAAGCTCTCCAAGGTGAAAGCCCACCTATCGGATGTCAAAGGGATCATGATGGACAACATTGAGAAGGTATGCCCGCAGCTTAATGTTTGCCATCCAGAGAGGTATCATCTCGCATGCATTTCACTTTTGACAAGCAAATGGCAAATAGGAGTATTGCACAAACAAGACTAAACTCTGCTGTTCTGTATGCTCATAATTTCTTTGTTCTATTTGAATGACATTCAGAGACAACATGATACTATTCTGAGCATCATTTATTCCTGTTGTATTTGAGCAACCAGTTGGTAGAGCCAATTAGTTTCTCTGTAAATTTGGTATGGCCATTACCTGTATTTGCAGCTTGGTAGAGATTATGTTTTTAAAGTTTTGTGCGATAGATTATTATTATTTTTGCTTGAAACACACAAGAGAGATGTGTATCATTGAGAAAAAGGGGGTAAGAGCCCTTACAAACACACACCACACATTCAGGTTTCTAAATAGCCATAGATGCCTTTTACATTTAAAAAACACATGACCACAACCTAAGCTCCACTGTTGTTCCGCTGATGCGTAAAGAGACAAGAAATGTCTCATACTCCAGCCAAACCCCACAAAATCAGCTCCTCACTAGAGAGCATATGAGCTCTAGCCAGGATATAGGAGATGCCCCATCAAACACATCTAGTGCCGTGCAGCCATGAGGTCCAGGCTCCTAGAGTATAGTAGGAGAATAGACGCCCTTCTGAAATTGATTGTTAACTCCAGAAGAGAAATTGTTAGCACACCTGTGGGATAGATTATTGTATGCTAAATCTGACCTGTCCTTACATGAAAGTGCTTAAGAGTTAAGCAGTTCATTGGCGGTGTCACTAGGTTCAGTTTGAATAACTAATGGAACATCTTCTGCTGTGAGTACTCATTAGGTTGTAGGTACAATTTGAACAAATAATGGTTTTCTCCTATTTTAGTGGCATACAATTGTTGTATCTAGAAATTATTTTTTCTAAGGCTGTGTACTTTTTATCTCAACTCTTCAACCTGTCAGTATAGCTAGTAAATTAGACTGTTTTGGTTCAGCAGTCTATCTTCAGGGTCCATTGTAATTAGCATTCAACAGGAAAATCACTGCAATAAACAGTGATAGCTTCTGATCTTTAAACTTAATCGAGAGTTCTACCTCGTATGCTTCTGCCATGTTAATTAGTTTCTGACTAGTGACTGACTATGCCGGACTTTTGGTCAGATATTGGATCGTGGGGAGAAGATTGAGCTTTTGGTGGGTAAGACAGAGACCTTACAATCACAGGTATTTATTCAGTGTTCTAATGTCTGTATGATGATGTTCTAATGTCTGTATGATGATGTATGCAAAATCCTGTTTGCAAGAATCAGCATTCAACATTGACTAAGTTTTTTTTCTTTAAATTGTTTCAGGCTGACAGCTTCCATAGGCATGGCAGAGAGTTGAGGCGAAAAGATGTGGCTTCAGAACCTGAGATTTAAGCTGATGGTGGGTGGGGGCATTGCGGCTCTGATTCTCATCCTTTGGCTGATGGTCTGCAGGGGTTTCAAGTGTTAGAGCACACGAAGTTGCTCACCTTTTCCTTTGATGTTCACCGTGTCATATGCACAGAATTGCCACCAAATTATGTTTTCAGTGTTTGCAGTCATGTAGTGGACTTATTAATCCCTGCCGTATCTCCCATGTTCAATACGATGATGACAATGGTAGGAAGCTGGAGTACGCGTGAGAACAGTGTGGAGGAGATATGACATTACGACTTGAATATATGTACATTCCAAAATGCAAGCTCTTATTATTTGGGCACCGTCTGTACTGGTGCCAACGATCATTGTAAATGCAGAACGCTCTTTGGTCTCAATCTATATGTATGTTTCCCTCATCATCATTCGCATGAATGGCATGTGCATCTGCCAGCTGGACCATCGAGACTGTATGTCCATTTTTTGGCTTCTGCGACGATGTCTGGTACGGACTTGTTCAGATTGATCGTATACTACTTTTTAAAATTGCAGCCTATACTTTGATCGACTAAAATTCTGATGAGAGGATAATTGAGCAAGTTTTTTTTTCTTATCAATGTACAATCAGAAATTGAAATTCCAAAGTTCAAACAATCAAAGAACAACAATGGAAGAAACTACGGTTCAGTCGGATGGGTCTCGCTACATATACTGTATTCTTGGTCTGGCTTTACGGGATGCCTTGGGAACTGATTTGCGACTTACAAAAGATCAAAAGTTTAAAAATGCTAACGCCTAACAAGAGGTAACGGAGGAAGCAGTTTTAAAACTTTTCAAGTATCGATGAACCTACATGCCTTGCTCATGCAATGTGGAAGCCTGCAACGTTTGTATCCGATGCCTGACACTCGCTCTTCATTTTTGTTAAGTATCCACTCTTTCTCTTCATTTAGGCACGGCCAAACATCATATTGTGGATAGTCTAATAATACGATAAAACAAAAAAAGAACTTGAGAGAATCAAAGAACACCATCGAACGTGTCCTTTTGGAACATAAAACAGAAGGAGCTCAATCTTTCGATACCTCCACGATCGTCAATCTTTGCGGCAGGAACTGCAATGTACGAATCCGAAATCTAAAAGCCTAAAATATGCAAAGCACTGACAGGTGACAGCAGGCTGTTTCTAATGAATTTATTTGTAAAATAATTTTCAGACTGTTAACACCGAAATGGGTGTTTGGTCTAGTGGTATGATTCTCGCTTCGGGTGCGAGAGGTCGCGAGTTCGATTCTCGCAACACCCCTTGAAAAAAAAAAAATTTTGTTATCCATTTTCTATCAGCATTTCTAGCGTAGTACAAGACCTTCACCTAAAATTTTAAATTAATCTAAATCTTCCATTTTATAATATTTTAGTTTTCGTTTTTTTAATCACACTCTAGAGTAGCACGTGATCTTTTTCACATACATTTTTATTTACATCACCATTTTTATCCTCCAATTTTTAAGAAGTTTATGTTTTTCACATTCTTACCATCACTTATGCGTAGCATACTATCTTCTTTTCATACGTTTTTATTTAATCACTATTTTATTCATGCAATGACTTAAAAATACAAGTTATTTTTTTTGTCATGTTCCATCACTTCAATTTTTTTTATTTAAATCACCATTTTAGTTCTGCAATGACCCAAAAATGTGATCTACTCTTGTTTGTTCCTTTTTTATCATCACTCGAGAGTAGCATGTGATCCTCATATATTTTTAATTAAAACAAAAATTTTATTTCTTTTTTTTTCAGTCCTGTAGTAAATCCAAAAATACAAGGGTTCATATTAAATTAAGGACTTAAATTTAGATAGAAAGATTCTATTGTAAAATCTAACCTAGTTAGGTTCACTTTGTGACGCACTTACCCCTCCTCCCCCCATAATATTTTGGTTTTACATTTTTTATCACCACTCTAGCGTAGTGCATGATATTCTTCTCATACATTTTTTGTTTAAATAACCATTTTAATCCTTGTAATAAATTCTAACATGTTCCAAGACCAACTAAGTTAAGCTTAGTTTATATCACACTTACTTTTTATCCTAACCGTCCTAGCTTAGCACATGATTAGATGTCCAAAGCTAGGATATTAATATATTCTCTTTTCTAAAAATAAATTAAAAAACCCTTGGCCTGTGTCCGCAACAAACTGCCGAGCTCTTGAGCCTCATTCCGTGCTAGTGTTTGTGTCTTCCCAAGCCCCTCTTTCACGCGCGTTGGCAACGAGCTCGTGCCACCCTTCTCCTCAGACAGAGCCGAGGCCAGGTTCCAAACTGCCAACCACGCCTGCTGCCTTCTTCCCATGTGGATGAGCTGGCGGGTTCTCCTTCATGGCGGCTGCTTGTACAGCTCCTCCTTCATAGTGTGAGACTAACACTCCTAGACGCCAAGAGCCAAATGCTTGCTAACCCAGTAACCCGATTCATTGTTTCCTTTTGAATGCTTGCTAACCCAAGTAACCCGATTCATTGTTTCCTTTTAGGCTATTCTATCTTCTATGGTTAGACTGATGTCTAACAAAACTTGTAGGTTAAGTGATACGTGCAACCAGTTTGCGTACTCACTTTTTTTTTTAAAGAAAGGCGCGGTTTGCATACTCGCTTACTCATTGCTTTGTCATACCCTTTTTTTATAGTAGTGATGTTACTTTTTTTTGGGTTGTCTGTAACTGTAATAATCCAAAGTAAGCTATCGGGGTGACCCTTCCTAGTTTAGTTTTAACCGGTGCAATCTTTTTCTGAATATTGTTTGGTTATGTTGCTCATTCGAGTGCTAGTGTGTGGTTTATCTTTAATTAAAGCATTAGTGTTGTTACTATTTTAGTGTTTTACTCTGTTCATAGGTATATGTGGTCGAAGTTTTATACTCAACATAAGAGAACCGATGTAGTGGCATTTCGAGCTTTTTGCGATGCATGTCCTTTCCTCTATATATATCACAATCGATTGATTTATTTTTTTTTTATTGAGGTTGCATATTTTAGTTTTTGATCATTTTTTTTATGTTGAACTAAAGTTGTTTATCTTAACTTCTTTTATAGAGGTAAAATCCTAAACTTAGGATTAGGATACATATGTGATCTATGGTTACATACTTAAGTTGGTTGCCTGCATTCGCTCCACTTATAATTTTAAGTATGATCCGCTTCTTTGAATAACCCTATTCCTGTTGTCGACAAGCATTCTATAATAATGCGATTATAGCCAATCAATAATCTTGTATTTTTTAAGGAGGAATAATCTTATATTTGAAGATAATTTGTTGGAGATAGGATCACACTTGGCACTTCGGCCCCCACATTTCGATTTTCCAATTCACACTGCATCCTCACGCAGACACGTGGAAGGAAGGTAGGAGACATCGAAACGATGCGCCACCACATTAACAGGCCTATTGGGCCGAGCCCAGTTCACACACCACGAGCGTCTGCGTCGCCCATATCCAACGGGCAACGGCCGCACGGCATAAATCCGCCGCACCGCATCTCGCTGCTGCGGCAACCCCCCAAAATTTCGAATTCTCCCCCTCCCCACCTCCCCGCTCCTCGCCCACATTTTGAAATCTCCAAGCCACCGCCGCCCCACCGCCGCTCTTCGCCGCCGCGTGCGCCATGTCGTCGCGGCAGGACAAGGAGAAGGCGGTGAACGTCAGGTCCTCCTCCGCTGCAGGTACCGCCGTCGAGTTCTCACTCCCTCTCTCTCTCTCTCCCTCTCGCGCGCGCGCGTCGTCGGCCAGTGTCGCCCCGCCGTAATCCTCAGATCTGCCGCCCTCTGATCCCCCGCGTGGCTGCTTCCGCAGGCCTTTCAGCGACGACGAGCTCCGGAGCAACGCGCCGCAGGTCATCACCTGCAACGACTACCAGCGGGAGGTCGCCGTCACGCAGACCATCGCCGGGAAGCAGTTCGACCGGGTCTTCACCTTCGACAAGGTCTGCTGCTCCCCTAACCTCATTTCTGACCCCGAGATCAGGGATTTCAGTGACTGGATGCGTTCCCCCCCTCCTTTTGTTGCGATGCATCTGGTTTTACTTCGATGAGGCTAGCGTGACCAATTTAAAATTTGCGAACGCTTGGCAAACCCCCGCCAGTACTCTTTTGTATTTGTTCCCCTGCTGACTCTGGGGACATTTGATATCTAGGGTTTCTTAGTAATTAGAGCTGCTGCTTGCATCCAGACATGCTTGCAGTGGAAGCGCCTAGCTTGTGAATTCAAACAGTCACGTTTGACTATAATAAAAATCTGGAACACTCACGATGAGCACCTGCTCGGCACGTTTTAATTCTGCTAGTATGAGTGCTCTGTGCTAAAAGCTAGGCTGTGAGGCAATCATGGTAAGCTACTGTCAAAAGCTAGTGCCAGCCGCACCACAAAGCTTTGTTTTGTTTCAGGTTTGGCTGCCAGGTACAGAGCTGAAACATGCAGTGCCCTCATTCTGTTCGCAGGTTTTTGGACCGACAGCAAAGCAGAAGGACTTGTATGACCAGGCCATTATTCCTATTGTAAATGAGGTCTTGGAAGGATTCAACTGCACCATATTTGCGTATGGCCAGACAGGCACTGGAAAAACCTATACCATGGAAGGCGAGTGCAGGAGAGCCAAGGCAAGTCTGCTGTTTCTTATGACTGTATTATGCTTCCTAGTTGTCTCATTCGCTGATGACTGCTTGTGCTCGAATGCTTGCAGAGTGGACCAAAGGGTCAATTACCTGCAGACGCTGGAGTTATACCTCGGGCTGTGAAGCAAATCTTTAATACCCTGGAGAGGCAGAACACTGAGTACAGTGTTAAGGTCACATTCCTTGAGCTGTACAATGAGGAAATTACTGATCTTCTTGCACCTGAAGAGATATCTAAGGCTGCATTTGAGGATAGACAGAAGAAAACCTTGCCTCTTATGGAGGATGGGAAGGGTGGAGTCCTTGTTCGAGGTCTTGAGGAAGAAATTGTCACGAATGCAAGTGAAATATTCTCTCTATTAGAAAGGGGGTCTGCAAAGCGCCGCACTGCAGAGACATTACTGAACAAGCAATCCAGGTCAATCTCATTCTCTGCCTTGTTCTGAACTATACCGCTACAACAAACTTCAAGTGCTCATTACCACTTTTAACATTTTACAGTCGATCGCACTCTCTATTCTCAATCACTATTCACATAAAAGAGGCCACCCCTGAAGGAGAAGAGCTGATAAAATGCGGGAAGTTAAATCTAGTTGACTTGGCTGGGTCTGAGAACATCTCTCGTTCTGGAGCTAAGGAGGTATTGTACCATGTAACAAGCGTGAATGCTGCTTTTAAATACCTTCATCTCTTGGCATCACTTGTATTATATTCTAAAGTAAGACAATTCCTCTTGACTATAGGGCCGTGCAAGGGAGGCTGGCGAAATTAATAAAAGCTTGCTTACTTTGGGCCGTGTGATTACGGCTTTGGTAGAACATCTTGGACATGTTCCTTACAGGTAAGCAGCAGTTGATCATGTTGGTGCAGATACAATAATTGCTTTTTGTTACCTTGCTGAAAATTCTCCTATCTTTCAGGGACAGCAAACTCACAAGATTGCTGCGTGATTCATTAGGAGGAAGAACAAAGACTTGCATTATCGCTACTGTTTCACCCTCTGTGCATTGCCTCGAAGAAACCTTGAGTACTTTGGATTATGCACACCGGGCAAAGAGCATTAAGAACAGACCTGAGGTGATATGGCTTCACTTTCTCAGTTAGTCAGTTTACAACCATTGTACTCATTATTTCTGTGTAACATATTAGCTGTAATGTTTGTGATTGGACACTTGATACAGATGGAAATGTTCCTACTAGATGGCATGCACTTTACTATGTTGAAGTGAGATATGTACTCCATTACAAATTATAAGGTGTTTTGGCTTTTGTAGAGATACATTTCATTTATTATGTATCTAGACATAGTGCATATCTAAGTGCATAGCAAAAGCTATATATATCTAGAAAAGCCAAAACATTTTATAATTTGGAACGGAGGGAGTATATAGCAATATAAAATAAACATATTTTCATTTCTCTTTATTCACGAATGCAGCCACCTGCTTAACCCTTTTTTACTTCTTAGTAGAGTAGCACTGATGTTGTCGCCTATGCTGTTTTATGGGATGCATGCATTTAGATGGCCCTCTTGGTGAAAACTGTGCCCTGATTTGTTATTGCATTATCACCATCTCATTTGATCCAGCATTGCACACTGATTTAGTTCTTGATGTGTTTGTGGTTTTTTGAGATATTCAATTGTAAGAGATGCTGAAGTAGTCTGGATAAGTCTTTGCCATTGCTATTCTAGAAGGATCTATAACCACAAAACTCACATTTGGGCATGCTCTTGCTGTTTAATTCATGTTTGACACCTGATTTAGTTTTTTGGTATCTTTCTTTATTACAGGTAAACCAGAAAATGATGAAATCAGCATTAATTAAAGATCTTTATGGTGAAATTGACCGACTTAAGGCAGGTCAGTAGTGAATGCGTGTAATGAATTCATCTCAAAGAATGGTGACACACTAGTTCCCCCTCACAAAATTTGATTACTCCCCAGAGGTATATGCTGCTCGAGAAAAAGTTGGAGTGTACATTCCCAAAGACAGATATCAGCAGGAGGAAAAAATGAGCGAAAGGTAGAATTTGGCATGGCATGATGTTTTAAAGTTAGTCACTCTGAAGGGTAATCATTTTCCTTTTTTAGCCCTGAAATGACTTGTTTTCTTTATTCTTTCCTTATGAAGGCGATGGCTGATCAGATAGAACAAATGAATGCTTCTTTGGAAGCAAACCAGAAGCTAATTAGTGATCTGCAACAAAAGTATGATTCCGAGCTTCAACATTCTGCTGATTTGAGCAAAAAGCTTGAAGAAACAGAGGTAAGTTGCATGTTACTTAATCTGGTTACTTTCTGGTTATCTAAACCATAAGGCTTATAGCTGTTTACTGTGATAGAAACTTCTGGACCACACAAGCAACCTACTCTCTACGACAAAAGAAGATCTGAAGCAGGCACAGTATGATCTAAAGGAGAAAGATTATATAATTTCAGAACAGAAAAAAAGCAGGTACTATTTTATCTCATTGTCCATTCCATGAAACCATGTATTTTGTTGTTTTAATGGTGATTTAACTAATTCTTATTACAGAAAATGCTTTAACACACCAAGCGTGTGCACTGAGATCAGATCTGGAAAAATATACTCGTGATAATACTTCACTGTATTCAAAAATTGGTAAGTGTCTTGGAGTATTTGTATTTATGTTACTGTCTTTATTATGATTGTTATTTATGTTAACATGTTGACCATGATGAAATAGCTAGGGGAGATAAGCTAAGTGCAACAAATAGGTCAGTCGTGAATACATTCCAAACTGACCTCGCTTCGAAGCTGGATATTCTTTCCAATACACTCAATGCATCCGTAGATCAACAAAATATGCACCTAAAGGCTGTGGAGGATTTATGCCAATCTTGTGTTGAGTCCCATGACAAGGTAACTATTACCGAACCATTAATTGCATACCTAATTCTGGACAGAATTACCTCATTCAGTGACTTCAAATTGTATGCTCACTATTTTTGTTTGAACATTTGAAGGCTACTTCTGAGCTGAAAAAGAAGATTTTGGCTTCGAAATCATTATACATGTCGCATATGGAAGCTTTCCAAAATGTTGTCCTCCTACATAAAGCAAGTGCAAATGCCACACTAGAAGATATATCATCACTGTCTGCTGCAAGCTGCTGTAGTCTTGACCAGGCAAGTAACTTGGCTGCTTGTGTAGCTTAAAAAAATTCTACTTCTGTCAAGTTCTTGGTCCTAATTGTTATTGTATTTATGCTCATGGAAATACCTTTTCTCACAGCTACTAGCTTGTGTTGAGGGAGAGGCACAGAATATATTTAATGACATCCATAAATTGTTAACCACCCACCGAAGTGAAATGACACACTTCACTCAAGAATTAAGGGAGGTCAGTCACGATCTCTGATGATTTCTCTCTTCCTCTAGATTTTTAACATGCCACATCTTATTTGGAGTTCATTCATTCGTGGTGTTGTAGAGTTTCCAAATAAGCTTGGACAGGGCAAAAGAAATGTCCACTTATATTATTGGGCTATTTGACAAGTACGTCGAGGAAACATCAAGTTGCAGAGCCACTCAAATAATACTCATGAAACACAAATGAAAAGCATTGAAGATTTTCAGATGGCTTATGAGGTGAGCTATTGAGCCCTCTTTTAGTTAGCTGCGCAAAGTGTGGTAGGTGTGTATCTAATACCATCTTCTTGTGCAGGAGCAATCAAAGTCAGAGGAGGAGAAGCTTCTAGCGGACATAAGCAGTTTAGTGTCTAAACATATTACTCGTCAAAGAGAGTTGGTGCGTGCATGCCCATGATATTATTCTTGCATCCATTTATTCATGTCTGTGGCAAAAGCTTGGGGCCTACCATACAGGGCCACAAGTACATGATCCTGACATGCATCTTCTTTCATCAGGTGGGTGTTAGATTGAGTTCTCTGGGTGATTCCGCCCGTGGAAACAAGGCATTTTTGGATGAACACACATCGGCCATGGAGTTTGTCACGAAAAGATGCTAAGAGGAAGTGGGAAACATTTGCAGAGCAGGCTGAGAATGACTGCAAAACTGGCTCCAGCTTCTCTGCAGCTAAGCATTGCCGCATGGAAACCATGCTGCAGGAGTGGTATGTCTGAACTGCTTATTTTTGTCCGTCCACTTATCTGTTGAACTTGGATTAATGAGTAATCATTTGTGCTTGACTTATGCAGCGCATGCACTGTTGACTCCGCTGTTCAGCAATGGAAGAAGTCACATGCTGCTGTTAACGATCTCAGCAGAAAGCAAGTTGCTGAAGTTGAAGCACTCGTCAGGCAAGTTGATTAGTTCTATCGAATCTCAATAAATCCATTTGGCACTCTTTGGTGAAATTTGCATGCCCATGCATAGTTTTAGTGCACGAGAACAAACTTATAATCTGAGTGATAGCAGATAAGCAGCTGAGGGGCAGTTGGCAGTGCCTGAGCATTTGGGCCAGCACTTTTGTTTCAAAACTATGTATTGGCCGCTAATGTAGCTTGGTTGTATGTTTCAGGACTGCAATTGAGAACAACGAGCAGCATGAAGTGGAGGTCGCATCTTCTCGAGCTGCGGCCGAAGAAGATGCCTCCAATAGCAGCAAGGACATAACTCAGGGCATAGAAAGTACTTTCTTGGCACTTGAATTGTTCATCTTAGTCAGCACTTGTAGGGTTCCCTACCTGATCAGTCTTAATACATCAATTTGCATCAGATCTGTTGGATGAGGCACGGAATTCGAGTTCAAGAGTGGTCTCAACAGTGGAGGCTCACTTCGCAGAGCTACAGAAGCTGCAAGAGAGCCACTCCAGCCAGGCTGCCGGTATCAACAAGCACGCTGACAATACTTTCCAAACCAGTTACAAGGTGAGACTGAAAATCTGCTGAAAGCCTGAAACTAAAGTGATTTCCTGAGTTAATGCATTGAATAATTGAAACTTCACTTACCCTAACCCTCTAACTCTGCAAATGCTTTTCTTTCAGGACTATGAACCGACTGGTGAAACTCCGGTGAGGTCTGAGCCAAACGTGCCAAGCAAAGGCTCGATTGAGTCGCTGCGGGCCATGCCGATGGAGGCGCTGATGAATGAGTTCCGTGAGAACCATCCATATGAACCTGAATCGAGCAAGTCCAAGCTAACTCAGATACCTCGCTCGCCGCTTGCGACAATCAACTGAGACATTCACATCCCTGTTTTTTTTAGAATTCAAGGGCATTCACATCCCTGTGTGCAGTGTAATTTATTAGTAGGGCATCAATCTGCCGGCTTTGGTGTCCTTGTTGTTCACTTGTGCTAGGTTTAACTGTGGGGGGGGGGGGAGCTGCCTTGGCTCTCCCCCAGAGCATTTCCCATTTTCCCCAATCAATCATCTGTAACGTTGTGTTGTGATACGGATTTTGTTGATCATCAGAAATTTGTTCGCTTGAATTGCATGAGGCATTGCATTGGAATCAGAATGTTACATTGCATTGTGCAAACAATTGATGAGGTTTTGATTTCCGAGCATTGCACAAAAGAAATGATAGTAGAGTTTTTTACTAGATTACAGATGAACTTTGGGCATAATAGCATCTACTCTAGATTGTAAAGATTCAGGCGAGGTAGAGCTGCATCTCGGAGCGGTTCTCCTGCTCGACCACCCCCAGGAAGACGGGGTCGACAGTGATGTGGCTGTCGATGCGGACGGAGAAGGGGCGCGACCAGAGGAACACCGCGGCCTCGCCGGCGATCTCGACGGCGGCGTCCAGCTCCATGTGGCGGCGCGCGACGTCGGCGAGGATGGCGCGGGCGCGGTGCGCGAGCTCGACGCCGTCGAGGCGCGCGGGGAGGTGGAGCAGGCGGCAGGAGGTGGCGGGCTGCTCGCCGGCGTCGAGGCGGGCGGTGCCGAGGTGCGCGCCGCCGTAGAGGATGGAGACGGTGGAGGGGCCGTAGCGCACGGGCACGACGTTGGGGTTGGTGGCGTGCACGGTGAGCGTGAGCCCGATGTCCAGCGCCGCCGGCGGGCGGAAGTGGAACGCGGACAGGCTGATGGAGATGAGCTCGAACCGAGGGTCACGCGGCCGGCACAGCACCAGCGCCGTCGCGGCGGCCGTCGTCGCCGCGCCGGCCAGCGCCGAGCCCCAGCTCCACCGCCGCTGCGACGGTGGGGGACGCGCTGCCCATTGCGTAAGACGCGCCGGTGGCCCCCCTTGTTGGGAAGCCTGGAGGTGGAGTGGAGTGGAGGGTTTCTTCTGTTGTGTCTAGGCGAAGGCGAAGGCTTTGGTGACGGCGACCTGATCCAGATTTGACTCTTGACGTTGATTAGTGAACCAACAACAGTTTGATGTGCCTCTCCGAGTCCAACTTACAAGCGATGGCCAATCACTGATGACGGATTTCACGATCCGAATTACAAGGGTGCAGAACAGTCAGAGTCTACAATCAACATCAGTCCAAGATCCGAACGACTCCAGCACAAGGGAACTCACTCATTCACTACATATATTTACCAGAAGAACAGAATTTGCAGTAATAACTTCAGAGTTCAGTGTTGCATAGATGAAATCGGCTGCGCATCATTCAGAATTTGAGGTTCACTATTTCTTTTTTTTCCTTTACTGGAAATAATTGAATTTACGTGGTCCACACAAGATTACAAATGAGTATTTGAGATACGTCCACTATGAGCTTGGGTATATGGCATATGTGGCCTTCAGGTACTCAATGATTTCAGCACTTTCGAACATCTGGACTCCCGTGTTAGGATCTTCGATATAAGGCGCCTGCCAACACAGTATAATGCATACATATATGATGTCACATACGAGACAGGCAAATCAAGAATGTTCAGCGTCAAAGGCAACAATAGCAAGGCCTCGTACCTGGAAAATACCCTTTTTCTTCAAAAATTCTTGTCGTCTGGGGCTGCCACGTGCACAGCTGCAGGAATAATCTCTAGTTACTAACACTCTTGCAGAGCACATATCTCAGTCTAGAAGAACTGAACTAATGTGTAATCCTACAAAGGTGAAGTTTAGCAACAGCTTTCAGGCTGTTATGATGCCAGTACATTAAATTATTTTGGACTCCAAACCAAACATACGTATGGGCTTGTGGGTTTTAAGTATTTTGGATACCTGTGTAGCAAATGTGGCAATTCCAACTCAACAAGCGTCTCTCGTACTAATCTACAGAAGGGAGATCCCTGAGAAAATAGATCATCAGCCATTCAGACTCCAGAACTGGCACTATGCTGAAATAGATCACAACCATGATCTGTATACTATGAAGAAAGCTATGTGTTAAGGATTCAGACCTCATATGCCCATATCTCTATTGGCAGAGGTGGAACTTTTGAAGCAGTATATGAATTTCCCTGTAAACAATGACACAATGCCCATGATTCTGAGCAAACGTTCAGAAGAAAACATGCAATGAACTTGGTTATGTTGTTTTTCACATTGTACCTTTCCAAAACGACCAAGAGTGGCAAGCCCTGCTGTAATTGTCTACAAAACAAAGATTAAAAGTGATAAAACTGCAAACTGATCCTTGGCAGAAAATAAAGCATTCTACTCATCCGATAGGCAAAGACTGAAGCATATAGAAAGCTCAGTGTAAACATGTCAGATATTTCTAGATAATAGTTGTGCTACTTAGTTAAAACATATTTTATACTTTTGGACTAATATGTATACTGGTTAAAATATATCATATATACTTTTGAAATACTGGGTGCGTATTCACTTACTGTCAATGGACCAAGTGATAGCATAATTGGAACACTTCCATCGCCTGAAAAAAACAAGCACAAGTGAAGGAGGTGACTAATAGGAACAACCTTCAAGAGCAAAAAGTAAAAGGGAGATATGTTGAATACACACCATATGTGTCAGCTAGGTATTTTATGATGTCATCTGATTCATACATGGCGACCCCTGTGTTTGGATCCACCTGCAATTGATGTGTATCTTATATAACTGTTAGCACATAATGACAGAGCTGATTTGCTTTGATTATGCAATTTATTTCTTGCAAAATGTCAGATGAACAGCCTTACTTTCCCCAACGAAAAAATTATGACACACACATCAAGGTTTATTTATTTATCAAATATAATGGGCAATTAACCCATCTTGCCAGGACCCACAGTTTATACGCAATGGTCATCATATGGGCAAGTATATTTATCATAAAATGCATGCCCTACATTTTCATATTTCACAGACATGGATGTGGGACTGCTAGCAATCGAGTATGACATGAAGTGCTAGCACAAAATAGAATATCAGGACTTATGTAGGATGGTTGCATTGCATACCATGTAAGGAAATTGTTTCTTTCCTCCCATCTCGAGGACTTTAGGTCGGAATGTTGGGCCTTTTTGAGGACATGGATAAAATAATACATCTAGGTCCAAGACTGCTACCATCTCTCTGACCTGCAATTTTTTCATGGTGAATACAAACAACAAAACATGTGCGTGAAGAATGACAACTACAAAATGCAGTTGCAGGAGACTGGACATATTCACCTTTCGACAAAATGGACAACTGAAGATTTGGAAGAATACACCAACAAAAAAGAAAAGGAACAAGTCAGCATGATTACTCAGCAAAATAAAATAAAAATAAAAATAGAAAAAAAATAGATAAATAGATAATGGGGGCTTGGTACAACAAGAGTTGATACAATTAGAGATATACAGGACTACAGGAGGCAGAGGCAAGAGAGGCTGTACCCTTCAAATTCATATATCTCAATAGGCTTTTCTGGTCGTTTGCACTGTCCTATTTTTGATTCCTCCTTCACCTTCCAAGCTACAATAAGAAACATATGTTTGTAGTTGCATACTATTCTAATAACTAGTTAACGAAGAAACTTTACAGACCTATGTATTCCACAAACTGCGTCTTATTGTGCGACTCTGTGATTTCCATGATATGGTAATAGCTAAAAACGAAAGAGATGTGAATAAATTCACCTCCGAATTCCAGTGCATATTGGTCTGACGGTATCTCTGATGGAGAAACAAGTGACGGCGAGTACCTGCACATTGAAAAAGTGACACGTGCAGGTAAGCAGGGCGTAGGCTGTAGGCTGTAGCCGAGTAGCCGGCGAGGTAGACGCGCGGATGTTGGTGAGAGAAAGGAAGGCGCGGTGCGTAGCGTACCCGAGGACGAAGACGCCGGTGCCGAGGCGGAGGGGGGATGGCGAGCGAGGCGCCGAGGACGCTGTTCTGCTGGCCGGGCTTGACCTCGAACCTCTTGGGCTCGGGCACCTTGAACCCCGGCGGCGGCGACGACTCCGCCGGCGGCTCGGGGCCGCGGAGGTAGTGGAGGCGGAGGAGGAGGCGGCGGTGGTGTCCGGCTGGGCCCTGACGACGACGAGCGAAAGCGGCCCTGGCGGCGCGCGCGGTGGCCGTGGCCGTGGCACCCACCTTCAGGGCGGCGGCGCGGCGGGGGCAGGAGGAGGGGGCATGCAGTGGTGCAGCGCGGTGGGCGGAGCCATGGACTCGACGGCGACGGCGACGGCGAAATTGAAAATGAGATCCGGCCGTATGGCGTGGGGTGGGGTGGATGCGTGCGAGTTTCTGTGGCGCCTACTCGGCCAGACTGAAGCGATTGGTGTACCTGCTGCACAATTGATGCAAGCCACTAATTACTATACTATACTTGATTCCAATGTGGATGGGCCCGGTCAGTTAAATGGAGTAACGAACGACCACTGGCCAGTGGCTGACATGTGGGCCAACCTATGACGGCCCAAAAGCTTCTGGCACCGTTGACCCACCTCCACACCGTCCACATAGGCATAGATTAGTAACAAATGACCACCGGCCATGGGTTAACCAGAGGCTGACATGTGGGCCAACCTAAGAGGGCCCACGATCTTTTGGCACCGTTGCCCCATCACCTTCACCGTCCACATGTGCCAAAATCCGATGGCGATGGGTAATCGCCACTACTGTCCCTGAGATGTGGGTGGCCTGGTGCGAAATTGAAAATGAGATCCACGTTTAAGAAACTATAATATCCTTTAAAAATTCGGTTTCTTTGTTAATAATTGAAGCGCAATAATTGTGCCAAGTTATTATTGTGGATGCTCAAGATGCAAAGAATGAAAACTAACATGTGCTAAAATTTGAATATCATAAATTTGAATTGGTACGAAACAAAATTTGGTGATGGTATTTAATTTCAAAGAAAGTTTGCGTGTGTTCATGGAATCACACGTTGGGAAATTATAACAAAAGCAGATGAGAAATATGGAGGGTTGCGGACTTGTGGATATTGTGGGTGTGGTCACTGAATCCCTGATCAATTGGTCATGCAAAGAGTTTTTATTGATTAATTAGACTAGTAACTGTTGCCACTAATTACTATACTATACTTGGTGGCCCTATTCCAATGCGTTTGCAAATATTACACTTTGGCGCATTTGTTTGTAGCACCAATCAATCATGGAAGCACTACATTGCTATTTGGTTTAAGTAATGATGACATGAACTTTTTGTCATTGAACCATGTCGTGTAACACTAGTAATAACCACAGACCAGACCAACATGCAGGATCTTCCCCACTGCTCCATTAAACCAAAGCCGCTCAGTCATCCTTCACTGCTCCATCAAGAGTAATAAGAAACCTCCGCGATGAATACGATTACTAGTGCCACTAGATGTCTCGTAATTTTTTTTAAAACTTTTTGTAAGTATAAACGTCGATGTACTGTAGTACTTAGCACTTTCCCCCATACTTTCTCTTGGCATTAATTGGATGCTTATATCCACTGGGTTTACCGGGCAGCAGAGAGTGATGGATGTGCTCGGCTCCAACAATAACACTATGGTTGGCTGAGGATGTGTTGCCATATGATCGCGACGTGGCTGCTAAGCAACAATAATCCTCTTCTGTTGAGTCGTGTTCAATTCTCGACTTGCGTACTAGACTACAGTACAAGGACGACACGCATTTGGGAGCTTCAGTATTGAAGCATTTCTGGCCCTTTGCTATATGCCGTCGTTGTTTGTAAACGTAGGAAGTATAGTACTAGTATACACTACCTAGCATCGGCCTGTTGCAAGATGTCACCGTGTCGTCTCGTCATCCGCTCAATGTCATTTGCAATGATGTTTGACAGCCTCCCCAAAAGCTCCGTCTTCCAATTATTAACCTCCACGGTGAATTCTTAATTATAGCTTTTTATTTTACTCTAGCTGCCCTAAGGGCGCTGCTGATGTTTTGATCAAACCAGTGGTAAAACCAGAAATTATGTAGATACATAAGAGAGTCCGATTTAAGTATTTCAACATATGAGATCTGAATGTAGCTTAATTGTTAGATTTTTACTTTGAGTTAAGCTCTAATTTCTGAGATTTATTCCAGTATTTGACGGTTTTAACATGCTCGTTATTTTTCCTGTGGTAGATGACCATGTTTGTGAATATTAGGGCACACATGATGACTCAAAAATATTAAAATCTACTAGCTTTAGTATTTTGGAAGTGTTCAAAACCCATAGTAGGTGACTGTTCTATTGGCAATGTGTGGTGCATGTGATGACTAATGATTGTTAAAATCTACTGTCATAGTATTTTGAAAGTGCTCGTAGCGGAGTAAGATGTGTATTTGTTATTTGTTTATAGAGCTGAGTATACGTGAATGAATATGAGAGGGTCTACTTGAATAATGTCATTCACTCTATAAAAAAGAGACAATCAGTGAATGTTATTGCTAATTAAGTACGTGTTTGGTAAAATATAAAGTATAATGGAAATGAGTATTTTAGTAGAACAAAAAAATTCAATAGTTGTGTATATGTCCTAATTAGGTAGTCAAATAAATTTGTATATATCAAAATATTTTTGCAACTGTATTCTGTTCAATTTTATTTTCTAGAGGATATTAGTAGACATACATAACAATATTTTATTTGTCATATCTTTTTAATATAAATATGGACTATTAAATTCTCTCTATATATGCATTATAAAACATTTCTATTGTTAAGGGGGCATGGCCCCTGCTGGCCTCCCTTGTCTCCGCCAGTGGATCCAACCCCCCAGGGGTGCCGCAACTGCCTTGACATCAACCTCGGCACCTGCTACGATGCTATTCCTCTTCCTCGGATCCTCTCCAACACGCGCTGCCCCGCAACCTGCCGTCATCGCGTGGACAACGAAACTCTGGTTTCTTGCTCGGTTTGTCCCGCTAGCCTTCCTTCCTGTTCCTGCTCTCGATCGATCTGCACATGCCCCATTTGCCGGCCACCTTACTCGGACGGACCTCCAGATCCGATCCATGACCAATTCGTATTTCCCCTCGCACCTGATATATTATCAAACGCGTCACAACTCACCCGGCCTCAAAGTTCCTGTACAAACCAGAAAGTGCCATCCTCTACCCTCTCCACTGCTGCTATGGATGATTACTTCATCACTGATTAATTCAACATGTTGTCCTATGTGTCATCTGGTGTGTCTTTGTCTATCTCGATGTATCGTATGGCTTTCTCTGCTACGTTATGATAAAAACGTTTCTACCATTAGGGGGCTATGCCCCTGCTGCCCCCTGGCTTCCCCTAAAAAAAAATCGGAGGAAAATGCACCGGCGGTAACTCAAGTTGGCGGGAGATACCGCTTAGGTACCTAGTTTTGAGCAGTTGATTTTCGGGTACCACAACTTGGCTCAAGGTATCATCTAGGTCCCCGAACTTTCAAAGTGATCACTACAGATACCTAAACTTGACGTAAGGTATCATCTAGGTACCAAATACTATAGCTAATTCGGCACAGAATTTTTTTAAAAAAAAAAAAAAATCTAATTTCAGGGTACTGTAGCTACAATCCGTAAAATATTCCAAAAATTGTATTTTTTATAAAATCTCGAATGAAGCTGATTTTTATATAGAAATTGTAGCTCTCGATGAGATCTATAATTTTTTAGTTTTGAGTTTTTTAATTTAACGTCGTTAAGATGCTCAAAAAAAATTAAATAATTTTTCACCGTAATTTTAATCGCGTATAAACGCTTGTCGCTTTTCGAAAAATCATATCCTTTCTATATACTATCAAATGGAGATACTTTCTATATGAAAGTTATAGCGCTTGACGAGATCTATAACTTTCTATATGAAAGTATCTCCACCGGGTTTGGTTGCAACTCAAAACTAGAAAGTTATAAATCTCGTGATACAGCTTGTCAGTGTGTCAGATTGAATCGAATGCGGGTAAAAGATTGTTTGATCCGAAACTAACTCATTTGATCTGATCCAATCAACTCTATTATATTAGCATATATTATTATAGGAAATGAAAAGGCAGGCGGCTTGTGTAGCCAGTCTACTCAAACGTGTGGAGGGATGGATTGGGCATCGGCGGCCGCGGGAAAGCAATGGCATTTGCCGCCTTTTTTCTCTGCTGCTGCTGATGGTGGAGTGGAGGGACGGAGGAGGCCGGTGATGACGACGGCGGCGCACTCCTCTCGTATCTGGTTCGTTCGCTCGCAGTCGCGTAGCCCGTACGCTCCTCGCTTCGATCGAGTCTCCTTCGACGCGGCGTGGCCCGTTGCGGGTACGGACGGTTCCTTAGCCAAGTCCCTCACGCTGCCCCTGCCTGCGCGTGGCGGTTTCTTCACCTCCTCTTCTCCTTCTTCTTCCCTCTCCAAGCCTCGGAAACTTCCCGTCGCTTCCATGACGCGTGCGGTGTGCATGAGATTGGCATGACACCAACAAGATAACACGGAGAAGAGATGGATCGCGGCAACGACGATCATCTCCTGACGACTCCTTGTTGACATTCGTTTCTATATATATAAATAGATATATTAATTAATATATACTCGACTCGATCGATCACACCGCATGAGTGGCATCTGCTCCTGAATTCCACCTTCACCAGCAGAGCACCACCCACCCCACCTCGCCCTCTCCTGCTCCACCTCCACCGCCACCTCCGGCCCCGGCCCGTAGGATGGCCGACTACAACCGCTACGGCCACACCTACAGCTACGGCGGCGGCGGTGGCGGGTACGGCCAAGGGCCACCGCCCTCGGCCCCGCCGGCACCGCACATGCCGCCCACCACCACCTCCTCCGCGGCCCCGCCCTCCTCCTCCTCCTCATACGGCGGGTACCCGCCAGCCGCCTACCCTCCGCCGCTCCCACAGGCCGGTGGCGGATTCGGCTCCGGCGGCTATGGATACGGATACGGCGGCTACGGGTCCGGCTTCGTCCCCGTCTCGTTCCCGCCGGGGACGCCCCCGGAGATCGAGCGCGCCTTCCGCGCCGCCGACCGCGACTGCAGCGGCGCCATCGACGAGACGGAGCTGCAGGGGGCGCTCTCATCCGCCTACCACCGATTCAGCATCCGCACCGTGCGACTCCTCATGTTCCTCTTCAACGACCCCTCCTCCTCCTCCGCGCCCTCACGGATGGGTAACTAACGCCTCCTCCCCTGCTCCTCGAATCGATCGCTCCTTTACCTTTTCTTCTTGCATGCATGTTGCATCATCAAGGATTTAATTCGCCTCTGCAAACTCTGATACCCCTGCCATAATAATTAGGGAATAATATAAAGCTACAGATTCCCAATAGTGCCTGCCTGCCTGCCGCCCATCGTTCTTCTGATTGCACAGTGCTTTGTTGAATTGTTTCATTTCTAATCGTTCTCTTCAGCGTACAACTTGAATATGGATATAAAGATTAAAGCTTATTATGTGCTCAAACCTGAAATCGCACGGTGCTGGGCTAGTTTCTTGTATTGCTGCTTCTTCAGATAATATGAATGCTCAGTGATGCTAACAAAGTAGCAGTTGGTGCTGTGTTTCTGTAAAGCTTTTTGTTACCATCCATCTGCCCCTGTCAGCTAGCAACTTTTAGTAGCATTCATCTTATCTCTTCCTTCAGGACCTCTGTTGCGTTCGTTTGTTTTCTTCAGAGCAGCTATAACATTTTCCTTGTCTGAATGGTGTATATTAAGATCTACTGACTTCATGCTGCTACCACGTTGCAGGGCCAACACAGTTCGTATCCCTCTGGAATTGCCTTGGCCAATGGCGGGTGAGTATTGCAGGATTTCTCAGTTCAATTGCAGTTACAAACACAATGCACAATTGCTACATTCTCCTCTTGCCACTACAATTTCAATTTGTGATTCATAACACTGTTTTTACATCCAAGTCACACACAATGAATAACAATGATGTATACAAAAGTATCATGGCTATCAACTTGTCTTTCATTATACAAGAATCTTATGCATGAAAGGAGGGAGGCCATGTTTCTGTGTATGGCACAGCTGGCGCTCAAATCATGTGTAATGTAATGATGAAACAAGTCAAAAAGGCGAAATAGCATTACTGCTGTTGACTTGTTTATTTTGGAATTTGGACTATCATGTAGATGCTGTGATTCAGAATCGGTGATTTGCTTATTGATTTTTCTCCATGGCACCATCTAGGGAATTTTTGACAGATACGACAGGGACCGGAGTGGAAAGATCGACTCTCGTGAGTTGACCGAAGCTCTTCGTAGCCTTGGATATGCCGTTCCACCTTCTGTCATCGAGCTTCTTATAGCGAATTACAACAATGGTGTGCCTAGCAATGGCGCGCTAGACTTCGATAACTTTGTGGAGTAAGTAATTTGTTGTGAAAAAACACTCTTATCTGCGTTTTAGTGGCCGAGCACATGTGACCTGACTTTGGTATATCTTTCTGCTCTTTGTAGATGTGGGATGATTGTGAAGGTATGTACTTTTGTTGCTTGGATACTGCAGCCTATGGAGTGAATCAAAGATTACAAGTTGTGATCACTGATATGTATTCTGTTTACGCTCTCTTCCATGTGCAGGGTTTAACTGAGAAATTCAAGGAGAAGGATACTCGTTACACTGGCTCGGCCACTCTTACATACGATGGGTTCTTGTCAATGGTCATCCCCTTCATCGTCCCTTAGTCCAGCTGTGCTGTAGTTTTGTAACTTTATAGTCATTAGTCATGATTCTAGGAGGATTGTTCTCCCATAGTTTGCGCAAATGGATTTTCTTCTTTTTTTGGGTGTGGTGTTAGCTATTGAGTCTTGTTGTGCCGTGGTCCCTTTATCTTTGCAAATTGACTTGTTTTTATTTTTGATACTGCAAGTTGCCTTGTTGGTAGCGCATATCTTGTTTGTTTTGTACAGTAATTAATAACCTTTGAGAGGGTTAGCTTCATGGAATTTACATCGTTTGGACTATGACATCTTTCAAGCACGATAAGCCTTTGCTTGCTTTGCCTCCCCAGAACAAACCTGTGTCATCAGTCAGTTGGTCCTGATCATTAAATCCTGGATGGCACGATGGGGAATATTTTTAATTGGGTAATCCCATCCGAACGGACTATTTTAGCCGATCAGTCAAGAGCATTTTTCTCTCACAAAAATTGAGTTGTTCTAGCTTATCAGTTGTTCCTGGTGCGGACTGCGGAGGTGTTCGCAGTCAGGTGAGAAGCAGTTGACGCATGCTTTCACAAACTGCAACTGCATACAACACAAATGCACAATCCGACGGGCTGGGCAGTTTTGTGGTTCAAGTTGATCGATTTTTCTGCAGGCGAGGCGACCAGCAAAAACAGACACGGAAATACCCGAAAATTGGGTCCTCGATTTTTTTTATGAATTTCCCTCCATTATTACTCGTCCTTAGCTTAGTATCGTTATCCAGCCACAGGTTTCGCTCGCCGCCTCCCAAATTCCCAATCCTCGTAGCCAGCATCCTGCACTGCACTGCACCAGTCCGGCGGCCGCCCGAGGGAAGCAGAAACTGTGCAGCACCAGTTCCTCGCTGCCGCCTCCCAGTTCCTCACTGCCGCTGCTCCTCCGTCGCCACTCAACAGCTAGCACACAGGCAGCAGCAGCACTGCATCTCCTTCACCGCTCCCTCCGTCGCCCTCTCCTTTCTCTCCCACCACAGTGCGGTGCGCAAGTGCTGTACGACTGGTCGGTCTCGCACTTTTTCTTCCCTTCACGCAAGCGCAACCTGCTCCTCTCGCTGTCGCAGATCCCCTGCCACGCCTTCTCGACCACCAGTCTCCCCTGCAACCGGGATAAGAAGAAGGGGAAAAAAAGTCTGATCGAGATTCCTGTCAGGCTGATAGAATCTTGGCAGCCAGCGCCATGGATATACTACTGCTAGGTTCCGGGAGATTCTTGGCGCGACGGCCTCCCCTCGCCCTCCTCGTCCCTCGCTGCTCTCGAGGCTCCCCGACAAAAGCCGCGGCGACAAAGGTAAATCAGCGATCTGATGGCTGCCATGTCAAGTTCTTTGCTGTTACCTACCGTGTAAGTGTTTGGTAAAATGCCGCAGTGGGTTACTGCTTCACTAGCAGCGGTGTCAGTCAGTCTGGCGTTGTGATCGATGGTCGAAGGGTGGTAGTATGGCCGATCAGAGAAACAGTACGGTCTAAGTTGCCCTGCCATTACATCAGGAATCCAGGATGCAACTGCCTGTTTTCCTCGATTAGATTGATGTGAACTGTTTATCTGATCGCGTAGGGCTTTGTGCGCTAATAAGACTTGAGCTGGATGATGCTTGCTTGCTTCAATTTCAAGAGGGTGCAGGTTTTGGTGATTGTCTGCGACCTTACCTTAAGACAACTTATGTATACATTTGAGTTTTACGTAAACAAATGTATCAAGGCAAGGAAGAACCAACTATGCACCACCTGTGTAGATTGTCCTTATGCCGGCGTTCGGTTCATTTCCTTCTCTGAGTGTCTGAGTGAGGCGTACAGTGCACAATCCAGTAGTTAGGTCCTTACTAATCGTAAACATTTTTTTGTCTTTGACACAATGCAAATTTTCCTTCACTGCAATCGAAACCTTTTCTCTTTTTTTAATTGTCAGCACTGTGTGGTTTTGAAGAAGAGAAAGCAGTGTTTCTGCCTTCTGGTGATCTTCACACTCGAATTTGCATTATTTTTCGTATGCCTAATTCCTTTACGCAAAAAGTTACTAATCATCACTGGACTCAGTAGTCAATATTGGCTTTGATGCTGCTTATCCATACATCTGCTTTGGTGATAGTTGGTGATGATGATTTATGAATTTCCATCTTATAGTTGTTTTAAAAAAGTCTATTATACATTACGATACAAGGTTATGCAATATGCATAATCCGAGAAACCTCTTATGGTCAGAATTTTTTTGCTGTACTAATAAAATAATAGTAGATGACCAGCTTATTCGCTTCAGCTACAAAAACCGTTTCAGCTTATCAGCTGGCTTGTAAATCCTGTCGAACAGCCTGGACTTGGGGCTCTTCTGTGAAACAAAAGTCTAAGTGTCTAACCACGGTAGCTTTGCAAGGAGCAGATGTGCCACTGTTCTAATTCACAAACTTTGCTCCTATCAACCTGAAAACACAAAGGATATTACTTTACATCGTTCCTTTGCACAGGATGTTTGGACAAAATCTAACTGGAGGTACATGGCTAACTGTAGCTATAGTCTGCAATTGCAAAAAGACCTCCTAGAAAAGTGGTAGTAGTGGATTCTATTGTTAGTTCCAGTGGAAAGGCGAAAAAGAAAGGAAGCGAGTGGCATCGTTGTCTAAACCTTGTGAAACCGTTGGAATACACCAAACCATAGTGTTTCAAAAATCAAATCTGACAACCAGATAGCATATACCACTTCACCAGGGAGGATATGCTCAAAGAAAGCATTATGAAGTTAAACCTTTTGTACAGATTTTGATCGCTTAGATCTGCTGATGTCTACTACTTCATCAGGGAGGATATTGCTCAAAGAAAGTTAGCATTAGGAAGTTAAACCTTTTGTATATATATAGTTTAGATCTGCTGACGTGACCTACTGTAGCTTTTAAAACTTCTCACTTTCCTTTTTTATTAAGATGACACTGTTCCTGCCTTCCTTTTTAAACAAGAAAACAATGCACTTCTTATCTGTTCATAGTTAGTTTATTTCAGATACTGTTATGAAGGTAGCAATAACCATTTGTTTTCTTCCTTGTCAGGTGAAACCTCTACTGACTGGGATAAGGCGTGGGCTAACTTTAAGAAGAAAGGGAAGAGGACCCTCTTTTCTGATTTCTCACCAGACAAATATGTGACCTGGAACCCACGGCGCAGCGAGTATCCATTGTCAGAAGAGGTTGATCCAATCAAGAGAACTGAAAGATCTAACTTGATGCTGTGGACAAGTCCTCGGTTTACCTTGGTGGGGGCGATTATCATCGTCCTGACATTACTAATCTATACACTAGTTGTTCCTCCCAAGTGACAGCTAGGAGGTGAGCTGTAAACTAAGATTTCAACTGGGAAGTCTATTGTACATTTTTATGTGTACTATACCAACTATAGCAGTATTGCTTCATTGCAATCAATTAGTATATAACACCATGTCCATTCCATTCTGGTTTCCTTTACTTGTGTACTAAATGTCTGCTCTCTGAGTCTTCATTCCTCCATTATAACGAAGAAATGTTTGAGTCAGGTAGAATAATATGTTGGTCGGCATTCAATAATCACAATACATGTTGATACTCCTGATGTAACTTTTGTGCATGTTCTCACTTAGCAACAGTAATATGTGATTATCAAATATTAGCTGTATTAATCTGTGAAGGGTAGTTTGTAGTGTTGGGAGTGTTTGGGCAAGTGGATATATGCAAAGTATCAATTGGAAACTGATGGACACTTGAGAATCACGTTTCTTATTACAGACAAATTCAAGTCAAAGAAGACAGATCATTGTGTTCATACAATAATAAGCCCAGGCAGACAGGAATCTTGCTTAGATGTAAAGCTATATAACTAACCTTGTTTCCTAGGCCCTAAATATTTGGCTGATGTCTCTTGTGTTGGAGGCATCAGGATGGTGTGTTTTAACATTTAGTCGAATATATAGCGGAAATGCAATTGTAAAATAATATATCTAGGCTCTCACGTTATGTTGAGGACGGTCGTTACATCTTTATATGAAACATCTTGGATCAAGTCAAACTTAAGACTTTTCATCCTTCACTTGAACAGTTTCCAAGTTTTGACTCATATGGGTTATTGCATTGTTGGTCTAGTAAAAGGAGATTGGTTCGGTTCTGAATTGCAAACCATAATTGTTAGCATTCTTAAGATAACAGACTGTTTAGAGCATCTGGAGTTGGTTGTGTTACCTCCAGTCCTTTACTAATGACCAAAAAAAAAAAAAACAGTTTACATTTCAGCTGAAACCGGTGAACATATAATTTACAGTTTCTATGAATTATTACCGTGATAGTTATTTTTGTCTATTGCTTTTGTTGCTCTTGCATTGTGTTTGAATCCAGACAGTAGCAAACAGAAAATTGGTCCATGTCCCTGTGTGAATGGAATATATAAATATATATTTTTTAGAAACGTATAATGGAATAGATGGATCACAGTCACACTACACAGAGTCTCTTTATTCTAGTTTCGGCTGATTTGATTGCTGGTAAGCAGCAATAGCTGAACAGTAGAGTACTCCTACAGGGTCTTGCCATTTTTATTTTTATTTTTATTTTTGGGAAAGAAGACGCCTTTGAAGGCTTCAGACACAGACAGAAATGAGACTGACTAAGCACAGTACAGGCCCACTTTTCAAACTTGGGAGAGGTCCTTGCTCCCCAAGTATTAGGAAAGCTTGGCCTCCACTCCTCCCAATCCCATGTCCCCTGCCTGCATCTCATCATCTCCCCTGCCTCTGCGCGGCGGCTATAAAATGGCAAGGCCGTTGCCTGCCGCCGTCACTCGCTCGCTCACTCTGACATCAGACACGCCACACACAGCACACGGGCTCTCCAGTCCCCAGATTCCCGTGCCTTCCTGAGCAACCAAGAAGCCACCCGCAGCGGCGATGGAGCGGCAGCGGCAGCGGCCGCAGGAGACGGCGAGGCGGACCCTGCCGCGGCGCGGGCAGATCAAGGTGCGCATCTTCGCGAGCCTGTTCCGGTGCATCGTCCCCGAGGCGCCCGCGCGCAAGGAAGGCGGCGGCAAGAAGAAAGATTGCAGCAGCGGCAACCGCGCCGCCGCCGCCGCGTTTCCCCGGTGGCTGATGCATGCGGCTCGAGCGAGCGAGGCAGGATGATACTACGGAGAATCGAGATGTGGGGGATGCGATAAATCCCGCTAAGAATTGCTTCAGCAGCTTGCAGCGCCGGTCTCCTTGGGGGATGGGATCATGGGATGGTGTGTGCATTTCGGGTAAGATGAATCTGTATAATGGTAGGGGTTTTGGAGGTTCGGAATTCAGACGGGGCAGTGGATGATCTGAATTCGGAAGCTTTGTGTGATCGGATGGAGTCTCTGAACTTCGGCTTCAGCATGAATGCTAGTATTTGTATGAATTATGACCAAAAAAAAAAAAAAAGAGCTTGTTCATGTGTAAATTTCTACCTGTACAGTTGCAATTGGGGTGAAGTGATCCCTTGATTTTGTGAAATCAATCAAAGACGAAATGATTAGTGTAATCTATTTGTCTCAGCCAAATAGACTACCATCTCTGAATTTCAGCTGGCTAATCAAATGGGAGGTTTGAATCCTCTGTATCATGTAGCCAGCTGCACCTTCAAACCTCTAAAACTCGATAACTCATCATGTAAGAGAGCTGGCCAGTTATCTTGATATCTGAGTCGAGAAACATACAAAAGAAGCACATATCTTGATATGTGAGTCGAGAAACATACAAAAGAAGCACACCTCAGAGTTTGCTCGAAGTTTTTCAGTGCGTGGTCCTAGAAACGTAGCTGTGTTACTGAAAAAAAAGCAGTCATTTTATGGCACTTTGTAGGTGCGTCCTGATGGCTTTGCTGAAATCGGTTCTCGCACTGACTAAATGATGCGGTTAGAGTTTTAATTCATAAGATTACAGAGGTATGAATGATAAGAGACATGCTATATATGCTGAAGAATTTTCCTAATACTATCTTTTTGTTTGATGTGGTGTGTTGGTAGGATTTCTTATTTTTCACTGCTTTTCTTAGTGGTGGCACCTACATGTGTTTCTTTTCCAATTTCGTTGGCTGAGGGATGCTCCAAGCTTTAGCTTGATTGAAGTAGCTAAACCTAGCTAAACTTAAACTGGTCCACTCAACATAGCTTTTGCTATGCACCTATATATCTAGAAAACCCTGAACGTATTATAATTTGTAACATAGTAGAAAATATTAGACATAATACGCATTATATTGAGACTCAAGCAATAGAGCAGAGTACAAAGGCTTAGTAGTACCACTCCAATATCCTGCCAACCAAATATACTCCAACAAGAGTTTAATTCAAGACAACCTCGGTTCAAAAACCTAGTATTATAATAAAGAGCAGACTTCACAAAGAGCAGACTTAGAACACCCTGTATGGTTTCCCCATGGTGCTCTTCACGTAGAGGCATCTCACCTGCATCGCATACATCACAACATGTTATAACCAAGCCCAACAATTGTTTGGGAAAAAACGCAACAGAGACCAGAGCATCACTCACATTCTGCCAATTCTTCTTCAGGAGGGACACAAGGAAGTTGACGCTCATTTGGATGTTCTGCTGGATCTGCTTCTCCTCCATCGACAAGTTACCCACAGCGACACCCATGCAAAGGACCTTCTTGAGCTGAAACTTGACGGTAGCCTTCGCCTCATTCACCTTGGATTCGAGGGATTCTTGGTGAGTAACCAGCGTAGGGAACTTGCCTGTAGTAATATCAGCATGATTCAATCAGCGGGGCAGGCAATACAGATTACAGACCATACATATCACAGCAAAAGCTCTCAGATGAATAGCTAGCTCCCTGAGTATGTGTCATTGCTTTGAGAATGTCAAATAGCAACAGATAAAAGAGTTTAATATTAACACAATGACAGGACATTGGCTTACAAGTATGAAGTACCAAATTAGTCATTATCATCATGAAAAACTACATACAGAAATATCAAAGAATGTTGCATGTTGCTTAGCATGGAAAGTAACAATCAAGAATGTTGCATGTTGCTTAGCATGGAAAGTAACAATCATGTCAGAAATGGACTACTTGCCTGCCTTGTTGAGACCAGGACCAAGAAGACGGGGAATCTGCTTGATGATGGCCTCTGATGCCAAGAAAGCATGGTATTTCTTGGCAAGCTTCTTAACAAGCTTCTTGTTCTTGTTCATTTTCTTGAGAGACTCAACATCCATGTAGTCAAGTCCCATCTTCTCAGCCTGCAAATGTGGTAAAATAGTTTGTGTGAGGAAGAGTTGATCTATCTAGATAGAAAGGGCACTTGCATTATCTGAGAAAAATTCTCAAACTTCCATACAGTTGAGAAGGATTTGTATAAACAGATTTTAATGTCAATGGAGTCAAGAACAAGATTGGACTAACTGATACAGGACAGTCACAATTGAGTAATTCAAAACATTGGTGTTTTTCAGTTCAACAAAGTAGTATTGTACTACTGTAAAAACATGCTCAACATTATAAATAAGTAGACTTTCAAACACATCATCAACTGCCTGCTTACCTCCTCAACATGCTGGGCATCACCAAGCATGCACACCTTCATCTTTGGACGAGGGATGTGGGGCAATTTAACAGAGCCACTGAAACGCTTTGTCCTTCTGCGGATCATAATTCTTCAGACCAATCTGAAGCTCAACAGTCTCGGTGAACTTCCTATTCTTCTCCTTGGCATCCCCAATGATCTGGGAGATGGCATCCTTGAGAACCTTGGACTGCAACTTACTACAGTAATATCAATGCACAGATATTATTTGACAAAGATAATCTATCTGGATGGGAACACTACTCTAGCATTCCAATTATTCCTACCAAATGGGAGAATTGTAGAAAGCAAAAACTGCACAACAATAATCATTCATAATAAACAAACTAAGTGAATCTATCATGTGTAGCAACAACCTGAATCTATCTTACATTCATCTTCATTATGTGAATTATGTGAATGAACTAACAGCTGGATCCAATTCCAAAAGAATCAGATTGGAAACAGGCCCTGCTAATGGGGTCTAACCCACCCCCAACCCATAGCCAATAAGACAACTGTTGTAGCCCAACCCTACACAAAAACCTAAATCAAGCACCTACCCCAACCTGTTCCGCAACACCCACTCCTACCTGCCCCATTTAACCCATGGAGGATGCCAACTGACACACTCAGGTTGCTGAAAGGTCCATCCTCAGGCTGTTCCAACTCATGGAAAGAGTAATCCAGATGAACACAAATAGAAATTTCTGAGCAACGAAACCAAGATCCATCCACTGGTAACGCACAGCAGCAATTGGAGATGGTAGGATACAAATTTTGACTTCCTCACAGTTTGTGTTAAAAAAAAAATTGTTTCTTCAGAAAACGAAAGAGAATGACACAGAAAAGCCAAACTGGACGGCCATTAGCAACGGCCAGCCAGCATTAAATCCTGCATCTCTTGTTGTAGGAAAGAGCTCCAGAGCTGCGGTGGAAACTGCGTGATCACATGCATATCACACAGTCACACCTCGCTTTCCAAATCCATCACAAATCTGGGGGAAAACAGGACATGGAAAGAGCCACGCAGCAGACAAATGGATCAAAATTTAAAAACAGAACTGCGACAGATAGGTTAGAGAAATCGCTGATAAAGGTGCTCAGAACAAGGGCTCCACGGCAGTTCTCCTAGCCTTCTATGCAAGCTACCAGCAGCGGGTGCCTGAGGTGTGGGAAGAGACGGCTGACCCTCCTCTCCACCCTCCCGCAGAGCCCTGCCCACGCTAGGCTCTATGGGCGCCTGGTGCTACACCAGTAACGCCATGCAGCTCAATCTAAGCTGATAAAACCCACTGACTGCACATGCCGACCCACCCCCAACTCGCGTTTCTTGCAAACGCAAACCCGTCCGATCCATGACGTAGTAAAACAAGTTTCCACCCCATTTACACACAGCACTCACTAGAACCCCGCCTCGTTAGCAAGCCTAGATTGAAAGACCACGGCTACATCAAGCATAAACCAATCAAAGCATGATACAAAGGTCTCTCCTAGATTTCTTATCATCCTTAGATCGGTATCATAGCTTATGATAATCAAATGAAAAAGAAGTCAAATACACGTCATTGATTGATCTCCTAAAGCCACGACTCAGCTGCAAAGATCCCCTGTCGGACCGAATTCTACCATGGCAATCGACAAGACAACTACACGAAACCGGCCTTTCTATCGCAAGAACTGACGCACGACATAGCATACATGACGAGAAGGAGAAATCAGTAGTACCTCATGGCTGCAACCGATCACTCAACTGCCTGTGGAAGGAACAACCAAAACACAGAGAAAGAAGGGTCAGATACGGTGAAATGGAGAACAGATAGGGCACCGAAACATGCGATTTTGCGAATCGAGCCGTCAGCAAGAGAGGAGGCGGCTGCGGCAGCGGCGGCGTACCTGCTTAGGGTTTGGCCCGAGGCGAGCGACGGAGCGAGAGAGAAGGAATGAAGACGGCGGCGCCGGGTGGTTATATGAGCGGTGGGAGCGGTCTCGAGGCAAAACCCTAGAACGTGCTCCCGATGGATGACGCGTGTTAAGCTTGAGACCGTCGGATGCGGGTACTGAGGTTATGGGCCATTGGGCCTCTTCCAGATGTATGTGGGCCTTGTTTCTGGCTTTGCCACTGATCAAAGGCC
>JADLZL010002972.1:0-26011 GCA_015844335.1 Chrysopogon serrulatus | reverse complement strand
CTCTTTATTATCAGGAACCAGTTGTAATTCTAGCCGCACCCTACTATTGGTTATAGAGGCACAGCAAAACTTTATGCATCCTACAAAATTGATTTTTGAGAGCGGTTGATAATACCAGCCTTCTATTGTAATGACAGCCTGTGTGTTACCAATCCCCCAGTACCAGTAATAGTTCATCTCTAATAGTTGCCATGCAAGAAAATTCATTTTTTTTTTTTCAAAAGTTGGATTAAGACAAACTTTACATCAAAATTACAGCTCGATGATGTAATTGAACCAGAGGCGGATTGCTAGCATCTAATTTTTCACAGTTATGATTGTTGGCCTTTAGCAAAAGGTTTTCTAATCTAAAATTGATTGGGTTCTGGTATGAATGCATACTGTAGTAGTCTCCTGTATGTATGCCTCTTTTCATCTTAACTGAAAGGTGGAACTCCTACTGCTCACATTAAAAAAAAAAAAAAAAAGAAAAAGAAAATCTGTAGTCTTGATGACTAAGAGCCGTGCAACTAACTCTGATTTTGGGGTGAAAATGCCTCGTAGGTATTTATGATACTGACTATTATTTGGTGAGAAGGGCACCTTTGAACATGACAGGAGAATAATCTGCTTCTAAATTGCTAGGGGCTCTAAAGATCTAAAATGGTTCAAATCTTTATTCCATCTATCACTTGAATTACGCCGATTACTCTTGTATGTCTGGTTCATTAGTTATAACTAGTATAATATCCGTGCTAACGCTACGGTAATATTTTGTACATAAACATCAAAGTAACCAAAAGACAATAAAATCTCTTATCACATTATTGATCAAGTCAATAGTTTGTGTAGTCTCAAAGGGCCATACAGGCTAACTGATACAGTAGTATACCAGAGTTGGTGTCTCAATCTTATCTTCAAGGTATTATTGTCTTTGACAGAAAATCAATACAAAACTGTAATCTGCATATCAGAGCAAACAACTTTGAGCAAACCCTAATAACCTAACCTGCATTATTATTACTGTACAACAAGCCAAAAATTACAGGAATGAACTCAACATAGTAGTAGCAGTATGCAGAGTCTCTCTCAGTCTCACACATTCTTTAGGAATAAATCAATAACTGATATCACATATTCAGATGCATAGCCTTATGGGTCGGCCAGCCATCGAGTTGCCCCCATCCACCAGCTCGAGCAGGAGCACGATGCCGACATGTCCGTTGCAGGAGCTGTCAATGTGCCACAGCACGTCATTAGGAGAAGCCAACACTGCTGCCGTGCGCAGACAAGAAATTGAGCCAGCCGCCAAGAACCAGAAAACCATATAATCCTCACATGGGAGAAGAAACGATTGGTTACTCTGAACTCTGATGCCTTTTTGGCATCGTTCGTCGTTCTGCAGCAGCCTCGTGTTGGGGGCTGCGGCCGTCGTCGATCTGCGTTAGCTCGTATTGGCTGCCAATCGTTATCTGCAAAGAGTACATTAGGAGGGAGGGAGGCCAATCGTCACGCGTTGGCCGGATCTCCGGCGGGCAGGCACGGCGGTGACCGTGATCCGATGACCGGCGCGTAGGGCGGAGCCGTCCTCGGTGGCGGCGGCCGCGCAAACGGTGACGCTCCCCTTCGAGGCGGCATTCCCGTTCTCCATGGCAGCGACGCTCTCACAGCCTGCGTCGTTCATCGTGATGTCGAGATCCGGCCCGAGATCGTGGCCACGCCTCCCGCAACATCCTCTTCCCCATGACGCGCGGATTTATACGTGATTTTCTCTTCTCACTGTAAAAAGCAACGAAATAATAGGGTGGGGAGGGGAATCGAACCGTCGTCACCAGGGATGAAGTGAACGGGGGCTGATGCGGGCACGGGAGTCGGGAGGACGAGGACCATACACTCGATCTGGTCCGTCCGTGCGTGGGTGAGTAAGGAGAGAGAATGTCTAGAGTCAATCTGGTCAGTTGATTTTGATGATGTTGAAACGCTGGGTATATTTTTTTGGGTGCATGAAGGGAGACCTCTTCAGTGGGGGATGTTTTTTGGGTGGACATAGGAAAGAAAACTCGGTGCATTAGTAGGTTGATGATTGATGTAGCTCGACTATTACATACAATCTATTGCACCTTTTCTTCTCCTGGCTCATCTTCTCATCTTCCTGCCCAATCCAATCACAATTTTAGCTGCAGAAGTGATTAACAATTCCGAGATTGACCGGCAAGCCCTCCTAAACTTCCGTCTAGGCATCACCGATCCACTTGGCGTCCTGCGGTTTTGGGGCAATAGCTCATTCTGCAGCTGGAGAGGGGTAACCTGTGGTAAGGCTCTTCCACTCCGAGTTGTTTCGCTAGACCTGAACTCTCTACAGCTGGATGGGCAATTATCGTCTTCTCTTGCTAACCTTTCTTCGATAACACGGTTAGATGTTGGAACTAATTCGTTCCATGGACCTATCCCTGAGGAGTTGGGCACACTTCCTAAGCTTCATGATCTGATCCTTGCGAATAATAGCCTGTCTGGAATTATCCCTGCTAGTCTGTTCAAGGACTCATCTCAACTTGAAGTTATCAATCTTAAAAGAAATTTCTTAAAGGGATCTATTCCAGATTTTTATAAGATGGCAACTCTGCAAATTCTTAATCTTGGAGAGAATCAACTTTCAGGAAGGATACCTTCTTCAATAGGAAATATTTCTTCTCTCCGCTCTATTTTGCTAGACCAAAATAAACTTACAGGACCAATTCCAGAAAGTTTGAGTCAAATTTCAAAACTTCTTGAGCTGGATCTGAGCTTCAATAGCCTGTCAGGGCATATGCCCTTGTCTCTTTACAATATGTCTTCACTCAAACACTTAAATTTAGGCAGCAATGGCCTTGTTGGGCAGTTACCATCTGAAATTGGTAACTCACTACCAAATCTCCAGGTCCTTATAATGCAAAGCAACAGTCTGGAGGGCCTGATTCCTACTTCACTAGAAAATATGTCGAATCTCCAAGTGCTTGATCTTTCAAATAACTCCCTGCATGGACGTATTCCGTTTCTTGGGTCTTTGGCAAATTTGAATCAAGTGATACTAGGGAGGAATCGGCTAGAAGCACATGATTGGACCTTCTTTACCTCTCTGACGAATTGCTCCTTGCTGAAAAATTTATCTTTTGAAGAAAATATACTGAAAGGTAAGCTACCGAGATCAGTTTGCAATCTGTCCAAAAACCTAGACCGTTTGTTGCTTGGGTCCAACCAAATATCAGGGTCCATACCTGTTGGGATAAGCAATCTTGTTAACCTCACTGAGCTTAGCATGGAAAACAATTTGCTTTCGGGAAGCATACCAGATACAATAGGGAAAATGCGGGACCTATTTATCCTAAACCTATCCAAGAACAAATTATCAGGAGTAATCCCTTCCACAGTTGGTAACATTGCCCAATTGGGAAAGCTTTTTCTTGATGACAACAACTTGAGTGGAAGCATACCTAGTAGCTTGGGTCAGTGCTTGTCGCTGATTTATCTAAACCTATCTGCTAACAACCTTAATGGATACATACCAGAAGAACTATTTTTTGGTTTTTCTGATCGTCCCCTTCCTTTGACTATTGATTTGTCGCACAACAATCTCACCGGGGAACTACCAGAGGGAATGTGCAGATCAACAGGTCTTGTTCTTCTGAATGTTTCCAATAATCTTCTTTCTGGACGGCTTCATTGGTCTGGAGGATGCTCTGCTCTATCATCACTTAGCATGGAAGGAAACAAGTTTCAAGGGGAAATTCCTGCAACATTCAGCTGGTTAACAAATTCGATCTATATAAACCTTTCTCGAAATGACTTATCTGGTAATGTGCCTGAATTCTTTGAGAACTTCACTATGTTAGACCAACTTGATCTGTCCTTCAACAACTTTGAAGGACCAATTCCGACAAGAGGTATCTTTACAAATTCAACTATGGTACATTTGGATGGCAACATGAGGCTGTGTTCAAACTTTCCCGTGCTATCACTACCACCTTGCCCTAGCATCTCATCAGATACTAAAACAAAGAGCCGTAGGAACCATCATGTGCTATTTATGGCAGTGCTCATACCCACAGTCACTATAGCCATCTTGCTATTGTTGTTCTGTCTGTTCACTCTCTGGAGGAAAATGGAAGTGCTTATGTCTGCACTGCACAGTAACATGTGGTATCTGTTGAGTGAAGTATGGTATCTGTTGAGTAATAT
Source organism: Chrysopogon serrulatus (assembly GCA_015844335.1). Classification (NCBI taxonomy): domain Eukaryota; kingdom Viridiplantae; phylum Streptophyta; class Magnoliopsida; order Poales; family Poaceae; genus Chrysopogon; species Chrysopogon serrulatus. Next base: position 21,817 of record JADLZL010002972.1, on the reverse strand, counting down.
ATGGTATATGTTGAAGCTTGTAACTTGTTGGACCATGAGACTAGTTTGTACGTTTACAGAGTTCATTAGGAGATGGAATGTATTGTGTTTTCTTGGCCTCAGGAGAAGAGAAGTGGAAATATTTCCAACCTACCAGGAAACACTAAAGAAGGTATCCTATGGTGACATAGCTAAAGCTACAAACTGGTTCTCACCGTCTCATAGAATCAGCTCAACTCTTACTGCATCAGTTTATGTTGGTAGGTTCAGGTTGGACAGAGACCTTGTTGCCATCAAAGTATTCAACTTGAACAAACACGGATCGCTTGAGAGTTATTTAACTGAATGTGAGGTGCTAAGAAGTATACGGCATCGAAATATTCTTAAAGCTGTGACCTCATGTTCAACGTTGGATACAGAGAACAATGAATTCAAAGCACTAGTTTTCCAGTTCGCGTCTAATGGCAGCCTTGAAAGGTGGCTTCATCCTAATCGACAGACTGAGAGACTTAATAGAACATTAAGCTTGGGACAACGAATATGCATAGTAACAGATGTGGCTTCAGCTCTGGATTATCTTCACAACCAATTGATACCACCTTTAGTCCATTGTGATTTGAAGCCAAGCAATGTTCTTTTGGATTATGATATGACTGCACGTGTTGGTGACTTTGGTTCAGCGAAGTTTCTCTCTCAACATTCTGGTGACCTGAAACCCTTGGACGGTATCCAAGGAACAATTGGATACTTGGCACCTGGTATGTTTGATCCCCCTTTTCTTTTCTTTGCCTGCTTATGCTAATGACTTATCTAGTAATATCAAGTGCATTACTACTTTTGCAGAGTATGGCATGGGCTACGGAATCACCACAAGAGCTGATGTGTATAGCTTTGGAGTCCTCCTCCTGGAGATGCTTACGGGAAAACGTCCAACTGATGAAATGTTTGTCGACGGACTTAACCTTCACAATTTTACCAAATCTTTGTTCCCAACTAGAGTTGCAGAGATTCTAGATCCCCGTATGTTGCATGAGAAATCCCAACCATGTACAGAAGTATGGATGCAGCGTCACATTATACTGGTTGCGCTAGGCCTGTCATGTTCCATGGATTCTCCAAAAGAGAGACCTGGTATGCCATATGTGTGTGCGAAACTCTCTGCTATGAAAGACGACTTTCTGAAGTCTCATGGTCAATTATTGAACTCTCCTTGATTGTGCTAGTATGATGATATGTGTAGACTGCTTATTTGTAACTGTCGGCTTGTCTATTTTGATTGACTGAGCTAATGTTTCCAGAGAATATTAAGAGCTGTCATTAGACAACTCAAATTCATAAGGAATAGCTGGTATTAAGCTTGATTTTGCCCCTATCTGTATATGCATGGCATCGCTTGTGAGAGTATTATAGTCATTTTTTTTAGCAACAAAACCTCTAAGTTTTTACCAAAGCAATGACCCCGTAACTATATTATAATCCACTTATTCGCCACCCCCATCCACACACCCTGGGTGGGGTGGTAATGATAAACGAAGTTTGGATGAGTTTTGATCAAACTTGTTAAAATAAAAATCTAACTTTCATCCGAACAACAAAATTTCGGCCGGTCAATGATCAATACATAAGAAATTTTATTGGCAGTGCATTAAGACTGAAATAGCAGAGTGCTTGATTCTTTACAATTAGTTTATTAGGATGGATTTTATGGAAAACAAATCTGATTGCCAATATATGGAAAGAACTATTAATATTTATGCATAATATTTCGACATAGTCCAGTATGATAAATTAACAAGTGCCAAACTGTGCGGAAATCCATCAGCTATTTCCCCAAGGCACACCACGGATGCAGGAGCAGGACGCGCGGGTGGTGGAAGTTGAAGGTTCCTCTAGCTCCATTCGGGTTAAAAAATCCGATGCGTAATGGATTCTAAAAACATCCTGGTGTGGAATGTATGCTGGCTAAACTCCTGCGCATCGTGATTTGTGAATGAATTGGTCATGCCCAGTGGATCTCTCTTTTATGTCTTCACGAAACAAAATTAGACAATGTTGTGATTCGTGATAATGTTATGTTCCACCCTTTGTTTGTGCATTTCTTTCTTGCCTCAGATTAGCTTTTGCGGTGGCATTATTTTGCATGGCAGTCCGATGTTTGGACTGTGTCCAACATCATGTTCGATCGGACTACTCTGAGTGCAAAGGTTGCATGTAGGAGTGAGGCCTGGTGGCTAAACACTGCATATGGACCGTAAAGAAATAAGGATTTTTGTAGTTTTTCAATAGGTTTACATTATTTGATCTGTTAAACTTTCTAAACTTTAAAAATACAAACTATTAGAATATATTTCAAAATACTCAATTTCAAACATATTTCTTATTTTTTAAAAAACACTACTTTGAAAATCCTTGTACGATAATTTTAAGTTACTATTGAAAATTTTAAATTACTATTTTTAAAATTACTTTGATCTTTATTTTGAAAATGGATCAAAACCCCGATATGAGGCTTAATCGAGTTGTTAGAATTTATTTTTCACTTACTAAAATAGTGCAACCAACGTGAATGTAGCTCTGTTAGGAAAATGAACTCCAACTTTTTATAAAATTGTTTTTATTTGACAAAATAATAACAGACTAACTAAAGTTTGGATAATTCTAAAAAGAAATTTAAATCATTTATTTTGTCTAGTATTTTTCTGTTTACATTATAAATAAAAATGTTTTTGGTATGATAGATGGTCCCACTCATTGTTCCGAGTATAAGCCAACCGTTTAGATGCTCCCCTAAACTCTTCAGGAATACATGAAGTCACCCATCACACAATAGTAAGTTACTTACTTTGTCCTAGAATTCATGTTACTTTAAACTTCTTAAGAAAGAATTGTTAGTATTTTTATAAATAATAAGTATTATCAATTAGTATCATCGAAAAGATATTTGAATCTAGATTTTTAATAAATTTATTTGGAGATATAAATATTACACTTATTTTTTTATAAATCGAGTCAAACTTGTGATATGCATACCCAAAACGATAAGGATTCTGAGACTAGTAGGGGAGTAGTTGATTATTTTTATCCTTGGCCGTATAAATCATGTAAAAAGCACCACACAACAATTGGGATGGAAAGTCCCTCTTAGATCTAAGAATCTCTAGAGAGAACAACCTTATCCGCCTCCATTTCTTTAACGGCAAATTTCCCACCCATATTTCAGCCGAAAAGTCACTCTTCTTTTTTTTAATTTTTTTCTTTTTGGATGCCCAAAAATTTTACGGGTCAAGCCTTCATGTCTCTTTCTTTGCACTTCCTCTCTTCTATAGATCAAGATCCATAGGATACTTTACAGAGACGACTGCTACTATAAGCTTAGAACAGCCTAAAGCTAACTCAGGAAACTCAACACAAGACGGCTTGATCTATAAGGACTCAACATCAACCTAGTTGCATTATTCAAAAGGTCTATCTATGTAATACTATTAGAACTCTTCTGATCTAATTGACTAGGACTATATGTCATGCCCTCTAGACTATATAAAGAGAGGCAGACACGACCCTTATACACAATCAATCTCATACAGACACCCAATGCAAATATACACATCGAACTGAACATATGGTATTATGCTTCTGAGTGGTCTAATCCAGTATAAATCGTTGTCTCTTACGCTCATCGTCAAATTCCGCATACCCCAAAACTCACCAAACATTGTCTCGAATACCCTGTGACATGTTACCAGGCATAAAACACTGACAAGTATCTTCAAGAGCACCTAAATTTTTTTCATAAACTATTAAGTTTTTCAAGGCGCCAAGTATTGGAGGGCACCAAAGAGAGGTTTCTCCATCTATTTCTAAAAAAGTACTAATAAAAGATATAAGATAATTTTACATCACAACCTTGAACTATTTCTAAATCATCACAATTATATTTGTACTTTCTTTCTTTCTTTCTTGTACATTTGTATTAGGAACTATATATTATTGCTTATATTCATTTGCATATCCTTAACGGATGAGCGCATATCCGCACGATGGTGTGGATTTATTTCAAGTGCCAAAAAATTAGGTGGGATTGAGAGTTGATGGAAATGTATTTTTTTTAAATCTCCCTAGAAATTATAGATTGAAATATCGTTTCGGAAACTCGCAGAGATGCTTATGAGTATTGAATAAATACTATTATAAAACTAATTATATAGATCGAGGTTAATTTGCAAGATGAATCTATTGAGTTTAAGTAGTCCAAAATAATTTGACAGTGTAATACTATAATAAATATGTACTAATAATAACGAACTAGCCTCCGTATGTATAGTTAGTTTTATAGCTCAAATAAATCCTTAGTATTACAAAATTCGATCACGACAAGAACTTAATTTTACCCTAAGAATTAAATAAACCAGCAAGCCGCGAATAGGCCTATGGTTTAGTAGTAGGACTGTTCAATGAGATGCTACCCACTGAGATCAAATCCTAGTGCTCCCACCTTTTCGAGAATCTCCGGATCTACCGGTTCGGTCCTTCGAAAATGCTCATAGGGGCAGGATTTGCGTATGTGTGTTCATAGTAAGCGATGTTCCCTTACGATGATGAGGCGCCCAAGTGATGACTTCGAGAATCTCCGGATCTGCCGGCTCGGTTCTTTAAAAAGTGCTCATAGAGATATAATTTGCGTGCGTGTGTTCATCAAGATAAATGTGCGTGCGTGATGTGAACATTCTACCAGCAAATCCAGCCCGATTGTGCCAGACGGCCAACCCTTCTCTTTTTCCTTCAAGCATTATTACGGCGCCGAAGTCCCGACCATCACTGGCACTTTCTTCAAGAGCCTTTTACTTGTGTGCCATTAAAAAAGTTAGATCTCGTTGAAGGCACTCAAAAGTTCTCGGCAGCGTAGTTCAAAGAAAATTTTCCTCTCAAGCCATTTCATCTGTTTCCAGCGCTAACGGTGTCAAACTGATTTTTTAAAAGACTATTTTACTCCTACAGTAGGGTCTACATGTCAGCCATCCATCTCTCTCCGGGGCCTCCACGAAGCAGCGCACTAGGCGCTATGTCGCGTCCCCGTCAGCGACGCGTGCTGCTTCGCCTGCTCCAGTAGCTTGCACGCGCTTTTCCCGTCGTCCACCACCTGCGCACAGCTCACCGGCAGCAGCCCCATTACTTCCGTCCAGCCGTGCGCCGCCGAGGAGAGGGACGGACAAAGGAGAGGAACGGGTGGAGGAATGGCCGAGGAGCATGCGCACTGCCTCACCCGCGCCACACCCATGCATGGCCGCTGCGGCACGCTGCCGCGGCCTCCGCGCTACCGTGCGCCACCGCCCGAGCCCGGGCAGAGGAGCGGCCGGCGCTCCCTTGCCCCAGCGCCCGCAGCCGCTTCGGCCCGCTTGCCTGCGCGCCGCCGCTCGCCGCCCGCCCGGCTACACGCGTCGCTTGGCTCGCTCTGCCACCGAGCCGTGCGCTGCTGAAAGCGTCACGCCCCGCGCCTCCCATGAGCACCGACCGTGCGCCACCGCTGCGCCTGCGCTCGTCCGCGCTTCGCCAGCGTCACTGCCCGGCGCCAGCGCTCGCCAGCCAGGGCTGGCCACACGCCCGCCCGAGCAGCGCGCCGAGCCTGCTGCGCCCCGCGCTGCCAAGCCTAGGGCTGCGCCCACACGCCCGTCGCTTCGCCTGCGCTTCGCCAGCGTGATTGCCGCTGTTGCGTGCCGCCCGAGCCTGCGCCCCGCGCGCGCTCCGCATGCTGCAGCCTGCGCTCGCCGTGGGGAAGAAGAGGGACCGTGGGAAAGAAGCGGTGCCGTGAGGGAGGCTGACCGCTGAACCCAGACAGTATTTAGAACATTTATATTGACCGGGTCTACATATCAAGGGTTCCAAATGTTAGAAAAGAAGCGGAACATGGATGGAATAACTTGGGAGAGAAAATTTTTTTAACTTATATATTGCTGATAGATTAAATTTTTAAATATCTTAGTGAGCCAACTTTTTTTAATGGCGCACAATTAAAATGCTCTTTCTTCAATCGCCGGACCAACGCCTTTACTGCTGGACCAAGCTCCACTATCCGGCGATTCCTCTCTCCAGGAGCACCCCCGCGCGCTCGCTACCACCCTGCCGCCCATCAATGGTCCCCTCGTCCGCTCCATCACCGTCAATCGCTGCTGCCGAGCTTCACAGTATCCATGGCCGCCGCCCTCGATCTCTCCTTCCCGACTATCTCCGCTGCTTCCGCTGGGTTCTACGACATTACAAGGACAGGCCACACTCGCTGCTCCGCTGGTTGATGAGAATCCCTACCCGAAACACCAGCGCTTCCTAGCCTCGCCAGAGCCGCGCTAACCTGCAACCGCTTCTTGCCAACGACCACTGCCTCCAACGCCAATTGGAATGCTGAATCTGCACAGGTAGGCAGATTATTATTGTGATAGACTAGTCCTGTTCGTTCTTGTGATTGACTATGATTTGATTCGGGTCAAATTTGGCACCTTTAACTAGTTTCCAAAATTTAATCCACTTTGTTAGTTGCTACAACAAATCATTTTTTAGTTTTCGAAAAAAAATCATTTTTTATAAAAGCCAATTATTATTGGAGCTTTGATTCACACACGCACACCAGAACATTACCTGAAGTGGCGGCACGCGTTTTCCCAGTCTAGTAGGAGTCCTGGTCAACCGTAGCGCCAACCGTCAACTCTATCTCAGCAAACAAATCCTTCCTCAAACATATATGAACGAGAGCTTTGAAGCTCCTACCAGAGCACTCCAAGTTTGCACTCTGCTAGTTCTTTTAGCGCCTTGTGTTTTTCAGAAGCTATGTGCTCCATCGTCTCCATTCTCTATTGCTTACTTATCCTCTTGTCTATCAATACTACAGCCGTCACAGCTGCTGAAGCAAACAAAACAGAGATCGACAGGCAAACACTCCTTTGCTTCAAGTCCGGCATCTCCTCCGACCCACTTGGCATCTTGAATTCATGGCACAACACCTCACGCAACTTCTGCAACTGGTCAGGGGTCTCTTGCAGCACGAGGCTTCCAGCCCGTGTGGTTTCTCTAAACCTCAGTTCTGCGTTTCTCGGAGGGCAGATATCTGGTTGCATAGCAAACCTGACATCTCTGTCGCAGATACACTTCGCAGACAATAGCTTATCTGGAGTCATTCCTGATGAGTTGGGCATGCTTCCTAGCCTCCAAACTCTGATGCTTGCCAGCAACAATCTTGAAGGTAACATCCCTGATTCGCTAGGCTCAAGCATGTCCCTTATCTATGTTAATCTTGCAAACAACAGTCTCACTGCTGTTATCCCCCAGTCGTTGGCTACTAGCTCCTCACTCAGCACACTAATCCTCTCACGTAACAGCCTTACTGGTGTGATCCCAGCTAATTTGTTTGCTAATTCATCTACCCTTACTACTGTTGATCTCCAGATGAATTCTTTGACTGGTGTTATCCCACCTTTTGACAAGGTCACATCCCTCAAGTACCTTTGTGTTACTGAGAACTTCCTTTCTGGAAGTATACCTCCTTCAATAGGAAATATTTCTTCTCTCCGTTCTATATTACTAGGCCAAAATAAACTTACAGGGTTCGTTCCAGAAAATATGGGTCGCATTTCAAAGCTTCTTCAACTGGATCTGAGTTTCAATAGCTTGTCAGGTCATGTCCCCATTCCCCTTTACAAGTTGTCTTCACTCAAATACTTTAGCTTAGGCAGCAATGGCCTTGTTGGGCAGTTGCCGTCTGACATTGGCTACGCACTACCAAATCTCCAAGTCCTTGTTATGCAAAGCAACAGTCTGGAGGGGCGGATCCCTGCTTCACTAGGAAATGCATCGAATCTCCAGGTGCTTGACCTTTCAAATAACTCCTTGCATGGCCGTGTTCCATCTCTTGGGTCGTTGCGAAAATTGCGTCAAGTGCTTTTAGGAAGGAAACAGTTAGAAGCATATGATTGGCAATTCCTTGTCTCCCTAACAAACTGCACACAGCTGATAAAACTGTCCTTGGAAAGAAATATGATGAATGGCAGCATACCTGGATCAATAGGTAACCATTCCACAAGCCTTGAATATTTGTTGCTTGGGTCCAACCAAATATCAGGCTCCATACCTGTTGAGATAAGCAATCTTGTTAATCTCAATATGCTTAGCATCGAAAACAATTTGCTCTCAGGAAGCATACCTGATACGATTGGGAAGCTGCGAAACCTATTTATCCTCAACCTATCCAAGAACAAATTATCAGGTCAGATCCCTTCCTCAATTGGTAACAATAGTCAATTAGGAAAGCTTTTCCTCGACGGCAATGACTTGAATGGAAACATACCTAATAGTTTAGGTCAGTGCTTTGGGTTGCTTCAGCTGAACTTGTCCTCTAACAGCCTTGATGGATTCTTACCAAAAGAAATGTTTGCTGCTGCCCTCCCTTTGGGTTTGGACCTGTCATTCAACAATCTCACGGGGGAATTACCAGAGCAAATTGTCCGATTGGAGATCGTTATTCTAAATGTATCGAACAATCTGTTTTCTGGAGTAATTCCTGAAAGTTTTAGTAGTTTGAGTTCCATCGAATGCCTTAATCTTTCCAGAAATGTCTTGTCGGGTAATGTTCCAGAATTCTTTGAGAGACTGACGACGCTGAAGAAACTTGATCTCTCTTACAACAACTTTGATGGCCCAGTTCCAACTGGTGAGTTCTTTCAAAATTCAAGTATTGTAATTTTGGATGGTAATAAAGGACTCTGTTCAATGTCCTCCACACTAGTACTACCAGTTTGTGATGGCGTTGGCGCCACAGTACCAAAGAACCACAGTGTGCCGCTGCTGCCGGTAGTAGTACCATCAGTTACTATTGCTTTACTATTATTGTTATGGTTTTTGGTGACTCTTTGGAAGAAAAGGGTGTTTGAATTGCCAAGTTGGGAGGACATACTGAGAATGGTCCGTTTGGTAGCTGAGAAAGAGAGAAGAGAAGTAAAAATTTTTTCCGCATAGCAATGAAACTCTAAAGAAGGTATCATATAGTGACATCCTAAGAGCTACCAATTGCTTCTCTTCAGTCCATACAATCAGCTCAACCCGCACCGGATCAGTTTATGTTGGTAGGTTCGAGTATGACAAGAACCTAGTTGCCATCAAAGTATTCAACTTGAATGAACCTGCAGCATACGAGAGTTACTTTATAGAGTGTGAGGTACTACGAAGCACACGTCATCGTAATTTGATAAGACCTGTGACTCTATGTTCGACATTGGATACAGGAAACCATGAGTTCAAGGCGCTAATCTTCAAGTTCATGGTTAATGGCAGCCTTGAAAGCTGGCTGCACTGTGATCACTACAGTGGTCTGCCAGAAAGAGTGTTAAGCTTAGGCCAGCGGATACACATCGCAGCAGATGTGGCTTCTGCTCTAAATTATGTCCATAATCAAGTTAGTCCTCCTTTGGTCCACTGTGATTTGAAGCCAAGCAATATCCTTTTAGACAAGGATGACCGCTCGTCTCGGTGACTTTGGGTCTGCAAAGTTTCTATTTCCAGGCCTCAATGTTCCAAAAAGCCTGGCTGAAGTTGGTGGAACAATTGGATATATGGCACCTGGTGAGTATACTTCTTGTGTTTATGCAGATTGATGAATACTTTTTCTTGAACTTAAAGCTGTTTATTCCGTTTTGCAGAGTATGCCATGGGCTCTGAAATCACCACAGAAGGTGACGTCTACAGTTTTGGAGTGCTTCTTCTGGAGATGCTAACAGGAAAACACCCCACGGATGATATGTTCGTCGATGGACTTAACCTTCACAATTTTGCTGAATCCATGTTCCCAGATAGACTTGCAGAGATTATAGATCCTCATATGGTGCATGCGGAATCTTATTTGTGTACAGAAGAATGGATGCAGAGCTGCATTATTCCCCTGGTTGTGCTTGGCCTGTCATGTTCCATGGAATCTCCAAAAGAAAGACCTGGTATGCCAGATGTGTGTGCAAAACTTTCTGCTATCAAAGTGGATTTTCAGAAGTCTCATGGTCAGTTATTGAACTCTCTTTGTCCTTGACAGTGGTAGCAGGATGTGTGTAGTTAGCTACTGATTCATATAACTGCTAGTTTGTAACTGTGGGCCTGTCTATTTTGACTAAATGAAATAATGTATGAAGAGGAGATTAAGATCAGGTATGTGATTTGCTGAGAAGACTACTCAAATTCATATGTGGATAGCTGATATTAAGCGTGATTATTTTTCTTACCTGTACATGCTCAACGTCACTTGTTTGTTAACCAGCATCAAAACCTCTTGAGTTTTTCACCAGAGCATTAACATTCACCAGAGAGCATTAACATAGTCAGTATTCTACTTATTTGCTAACATTTGGTCATTTTCTGTCTTATCCATGGTAAAGCTAAGCAGTCCGGATGTGTTTTGGTCAAAATTTTAAAATTTGATCCATCAAAATTCAATTTTTTGGCCTGCCAATGATCAACACAAATCTGTTCCCTTGTCTTGTCAGCTGGCTTATCAACCGTTCGAACAGTATTTTTCTCTCACAGCAAATCAGCCGAAATCAGCTGTTTCGGCTTATCAGCTCCAGCAGGCCAGCAACTTTCACCAGTGTACTGGCTCGGTTCATTTTTGCTACCAGTGCATTAATTAACGGCAGAGTACATGACTCCTTACAATCAGTTAATCAGGATGGATTTTATTGAAAAAAAAAATACACAAATCTGATTGCCAATATGGCAAGAAATAATTTCAGAATTAATGTTTCAATATAGTCCAGTATAACAAATTAACAAGCGTTCTTTTCGTCAAACTTGAGACATATCTGAACTGGCTGGAGGTTAGAATACAAAGAAAAAGATAGCATGCTGTTGGCAGAAGAAGTGCTAACTGTTGTTTCCTGTACTTCTAACAACCCTTCATCAGTTCATCTAATAGTTAAATGACAATTTAGTGACCGTGTAGAAGTATTTGTTTACTGCTCACCTTTTTACTCTGAAAAGGGTAGAGATCTATGAGTATCGTTACCTCAGTACAAATTAAAACTGCAAAAAGCCAAACGTTCAGTTTAAGTGAATGTTCCAAGGACAACATGCTGTGATATTCTCTCTTGGACTCTGTTTCCTAAGCACGGATAGCCTAGATTTTCTACTACAGCAATAGAGGATTATTGTCACAAAGGCGCAAACATTGCAATCAACTGTGTTCTGGACTTCTGGTGGCATCAGTTAGTCTGTAGGAACAGAGTTCTTGCTGTGCTGAAGGCTGAAGCCATTGCGCGAGCACAAGGTTGCAAATTCAGCCGTCAGGAAGCTTAGCAATTGTGCATGATGCCGTTAAGAGAGTAGATGTTTTTTTCGTCTGTATGATATATTCACGTAATCAGTGCATGCACAAGATCTAGCAATTAAACAATGAATGCACCCACTACTCAACCTCAAATGCATGAATAGTCCAGAAAAGTGTCTTTGATAATCTATAAAGATCTTTATTTTTTGGTGACTGCCACTGTTGATCAATAGTAACGGGCGCGGCACAACACTGTTCATTCCACAGTAACGGGTGCACTGTTCCTTACCGATTTGTTACTGTGGCAAGTACCCATTACTGTTCTCCACAGGTTCTCGTACTGTTGCGAGAACCCGTAGCAAACAGTGCCGAGTCCATCGCCCTACAGTGTCAACCCCGTTAGCCAACAGTACCGGGTCCATTAATGTACGGTACCACCCGTAAAAGAACAGTTCGAGCCTGCTACTAAACAGTACCAGATCCATTAAGCCGCCATACCGGGTTCGCTACTGTTATATAAGCCCGCCAAACCTGCAGCACTGGGTTAAAAAAAAAAACACCGTGCGAAGCCTGGAGAGCCTGTCTAGTTGATAGTATAAAAGAATATCTTGCATCTCAAATATGGATTGTAGCACTCTCTAGCCTTCCTCTAGACTGGCAAATTAAGCATTGCATCATGGATCAGTCTCGTTCGTTTCAAGCGTCTATTTATTTATTTTATTAAAATTATTAGCAAGGAAAAAGGAGAATGTTGTGAATCTGTAGATCAATCGAAAATTCCTTGAGCTAAGAATTGTCCTCATCCATCAATTGTTTTTTATTAGTAGTACTTACTAGCTTATTTTCGCACGACTCCTTGATGTATGACCCGGTAGCCGGTTACATGAAGTCAACTAAAGCGTGCTCGGACTTGGTACACTTGTTTAAATAGCACTTGCATCTAGAGCGTTTCTTTGAAGACAACTATAAAATTGAAATAGCATTGAAATCACACTATGAATTGGCTATTAGGTGATACTACTTTATAATCAAAGTATTGTGGTAATCATGGCGAATCAATCATTGTTAATGATTTGAACTGATAGGTCGAGTCAACTTGATGCCCGACTAATTAAAAAAATCAGATCTAGTGAATTTGTATTATAATATGGTACAGACGCGAGATAAAATGGTAGGGCAAATTGTGTACAGATTTCTCATCTCATGTCCCTCTCATTATAGATGTTCACTTGTTCTGTTCTAGACTTTTCTCATTGTCGTTGAGCGCAACCCAGAGGGCAATGTCGTGCACAAGACGCAAAGTAGAAATGCGGAAGTTTCTCTACTCCGCATACATATATCTCAAAACAAACACATGACATGGGTAAATGTGGGTCGCGGCCTCGCGCACACACAAAAATCACAAATCCAAAGCACGGCATCAGAATAGAGACATGGTTCCTAGGATTCTTGATTCCAAATCTCTGTCTCCTCATCGTCATGCACACTTCTTCCTGTGCAGCCTCTTCATATTACTGTCCTCCGACGTGGTCGCGGACATGGTGGATTCGATGGAGGCTTTGGCTACCGTACTCGCAACTACGGTGGTCGCGGGCGAGGTTGGGATGATGAACGTCATCCATATGGCAACCAGTTCGGTGGTCCGGCCTACCACGGTGGCCATCCGACAGGAGGACATCCGGGGCGCAGCTTCGCCAACATGAACGGCGGCCACGGGCTTCATCCGATGGCCAATTCCGGTGCCGGTTTCCAACCGGGGCCGAACGTTGGTGGTGGCCAGCAGGTGGCAAAGGTGGCTACAGACGCGGCCATGCTGCCCAACCAGCAGTCCGGTGTAGCTGTGGCGTCGGCGGGGGACGGCAAACAAGGGGGGGCTCGGCGCTGCTATGCAGGCCGCCATCCAGCGAGCCAGGCTGGGCAGCCGGCCATCCAAAACCAGCAGGCGCCGGCCGGGTAGCCGGCAAGCAAGCTGGCCGAGGGTTCGACCTCTCTTCAGCTTGGTACATCGAAGGACAACAGCAAGGTGATACCTGTCCCATTTAACCCATCTCTAGATGTTCCTGAATCTTCTGAGAAAAAAGAAAAACAAAAAAAAAAAAAACCGATTGCTATCGCTGTCGCACGAAGGGGCATGTCACTACAGAATGCACTGTTGTCTTGTTTTGTGATGTCTGTCATGGTGATCATGCGAAGAAGGCATGTCCTTATCTGGAGAAATTGAATTCTACCGCTATTCCTTGGGGTTATGCGGTAGAAGGATTGGGATTTTATTTCATACCAATGACAGATATCCCAAAAGTTACCCCAGTTGATACGTCTGGCGTGGTGGTATGTGTCTTTGGAGGGTTCCTTATCTGCTGATCGCTTAGCGGTGGAACTTGACAAAGCTACTACCGGGAAACAAATTGGGTCATTAATCTCAAGGGTACAGATGCTTTCACTACCATGTTTCCTTCAGCCGAGGTGCTGAATCACATGGTGAATTGGGGCCCAATGGATGCTCAAAGTGTGACAAAAAAATTCGTTTTGAGAGGGGCGGTTGATAATGAAGTGTATAAATATGAGATCCCAAAGGTTTGGGTACAATTCAGGGGTCTTCCAACAGAGCTCAGGAATTTTCCTATCATCTGGCAATGGGTTCTATCCTTGGAGTCCCTAGGACTATTGATACTGTCTTTACCAAGAAGTTTGGCAGGCCTAGAATGAGAGTAGCAGTGCTGAACCCTGATATTATTCCACCCTTTGTGGATGTGGTAATTGGGGATTTCGTTTACGTTTAAAGTTGAGAAAGACCTAATGAATGGGGAGCCCTATGTTATTGACATGGATAATACCAGGGATGAGGATAAAGACCCAGAGGAAGATGAAGATCCTGATGACATGGATCTTGATGGAAAGAATAATGGAGGGAAGAAGGTTGTCCAAAAAGAAAATAGAATCAACACTGAATCAGTGGCACCAAATGAACAACTGAGTAAGAATTGTGACATTGGTGCTTATACTGAGCCGCCCAACAAAAGCATGGTTGAGACAGTGACTACAGGACGCAATTCTAAGCCTATGGTCTTACTGTCTCCAACCGGTCTCAATCCCGATGGTACGGCACAATGGAAGGCAAGTACACCGCAGCATAAAATTGATTCAGGAACTATCATAAAAGAGAATGAAGCATGTAAGGGGACAGGGTCACCATCGAGAACTAGCAAGAGGACTGCAGCTACCTCGGCTCAAGACTCGATGGAGAAAGCAAAGGCAGCAAAGGCAAGGAAAAATCTGGACCATGCAACTCTCAAAGGTAATGACACACAGCCTATCTCCTTTTAATTCTTTTGATAATTATTTTATCTTACAATCAGCTGCCGCCTTAGGTGTCTCTTTTGGCTCTAATGATATTGCTGTTTCTAGTTCGCTACATAAATTAAAAGAATTGGAGAGTGTCAGAATGTCTACTTGTAAATCATTAGAAGGTACACATGTAGAGGTGGATGATTTATCCTCTGTCTGTTCACTAGATGATAGGATGGACTTGGAGGCTCTAAATTTCATCTGCTCAGAGATATCCAAGGAACTAGGTGATGGGGGTTGTGATACTTTAGATGTACAAACTCCCTTATCACGTTCTAAGAAGGGGGGTTCCAAGGGTGTTTAAAAATCTAATAAAATTAGCTCCTAATGAAAGGTATTTTCTGGAATTGTAACGGTTTCGCGGACTCAAAAAAATATAGGTTCTTGTCTGACTTAACAAGGGAGAAGAATTTAGATTTCATTGCCTTATCAGAAACAGGGAAAGACAGCTTCCCGCAATCAACTTTGAATAATATCTGCGCAGGCAGAGATTTTCTTTGGCATTGTAAGGCCCCGAAGGGTCGTTCTGGTGGCATGTCAGTAGGGATCAATCTTCAAACCTTTGATGTTGGACAGATAGAAGAAGGGGATTTTTTTATACGTTTTAAGTTGCATCTTATAGAGGATGACTTTAAATTTAATTTTTTATCGGTGTATGGTCCAGCACAAAATGATCAGAAATCTCTTTTCTTGTCAGAATTAGTTCGAATATGTTCGAATGACACCGTACCCTTAATTATGGGTGGTGATTTCAACATTTTTCGCAGCCCAAGTGAGAAGAACAACAACAATTACAATTGATAGGTGGCCCTTCCTGTTTAATGCTTGTCATAGATTCTCTAAATTTGAGAGAGCTTGATTTAACAGTCGTAATTTCACCCGGGCAAACCGTTTGCCTAATCGGACTTTTGAGAAATTAGATAGAATTTTAGTTTGCACCGACTTGAATCAAGTACCCGCTTTTGACTGTCCATGCTCGAGTAGAGAAATCTCTCGATCACACCCCTCTATTATGTAATACAAATAACTCATCGCAAACGTATCAACATTAGTTCAAATTTGAATTGGGTTGGTTACTTAGAGATGGGTTTTGTGACATAGTGGGGGAAGTATGGAATAGTGTTGTGGATACTTGGTTCACCTATCGAGTGGTGGCAAAGTAAGATTAGACGGCTTCGCCAATACCTAAGAGGCTGGGCAAAGAATTTAAGTGGGCATTATAGGAAAGAAAAGAATGAACTTTTAAATAAGCTGGACGAGCTAGACAAAAAGGCAGAAGAGCTTACGCTTAGTGAAGCTGAATTGAATTTAAAGCATATACTAAATGATAGGTTTGCAGAATTGTTAAGAGAGGAAGAGTTAAAGTGGTACCAAAGAGCAAAGTTTAAACATTTACTAAAGGGTGATGCCAATACTAAATACTTTCATCTGTTGGCTAATGGGAGACACCGGAAAACTCGCATCTTTCAGGACGGGAATAATATAATAGAGGGTGATGCTCAATTAAAAGAGCATATTACCAACTACTATAAAAGCCTGTTTGGGCCACCGGATAATATAGGGATGGAATTGGAAGAGAATTTTGTTCAAGACATTCCACAAGTCTTGGAGGAAGAAAATGAGTTCCTAACCGGTGATTTCACAGAAGCCGAGGTCCGGGCAGCGGTCTTTCAGATGGAACATAACAAAGCACCCGGTCCAGATGGTTTCCCTCCAGAGTTTTATCAAGTCTTTTGGGATTTAATTAAACCAGACTTGATGGCTCTGTTTAGGGAATTCCAAGAGGGGGATTTACCTTTGCATAGTCTGAACTTTGGTAATAGTATATTGCTCCCAAAAAAAAGAGAGGCAAAGACTATTCAACAATATAGGCCAATTTGTTTGTTGAATGTCTCTTTCAAGATTTTTACCAAAGTAGCGACTAACAGGTTAACCACTATTGCTCATAAGATAATTAGACCAACGCAGATGGCTTTTTTACCAGGGAGAAACATAATGGAAGGTGCAGTAGTTCTTCATGAGACAATCCATGAACTTCATACAAAGAAATTAGATGGAATTATTTTTAAAATAGACTTCGAAAAGGCGTATGATAAGGTAAATTGGAGTTTCCTACAGCCAGACGTTAAGAATGAAGGGATTCTCTCGAAAAGTGGTGCTCTTGGGTGAAACATTTTACACAAGGTGGAAATGTAAATATTAAGGTTAATGACCAGCTTGGCCCGCACTTCCGCACCAAAAAAGGCTTGAGGCAAGGGGATCCGCTGTCGCCGATTCTATTTAATATAGTGGTCGACATGCTTGCTATCTTAATTGCTCGAGCTAAGGAAGTGGGTCACATAGAGGGGGTCATCCCCCATCTGGTTCAAGATGGTCTTTCAATCCTACAATATGCGGATGATACTGTGCTGTTTTTGGGCCATGATGTTGAGAAAGCAGTACACTTAAAATTAATCTTAAGTACCTTTGAACAACTATCTGGCCTTAAAATTAATTTTCACAAGATTGAAATCTTTTGCTTTGGCAAAGGCAAAAGAGCATGAGACATATTATTCGCAGCTTATTTGGGTGCGAGGTTGGTAAATTGCTTCCGCTACCCGGCCTACCCATGCACACTAGGAAGCTCAAGAATAAGGATTGGGTGGAAATTGAAAAAAGAATTGAGAGAAAATTAAGCGGATGGAAGGGTAAGATGCTCTCGGTAGGGGGACGTCTTGCTCTCATAAACTCGGTGCTTTCAAGCTTACCGATGTTCATGCTATCCTTCTTTGAATTACCGAAGGGCGTATTAGAAAAAATCGATTGTTTTAGATCTAGATTTTACTGGCAAAGTGATCAGCATAAGAGGAAATATAGATTGGCTAAGTGGGAAGTAATGTGCCAACCTAAGGTACAAGGTGGTTTAGGGATACAAAATCTAGAAGTACGTAATAAGTGTCTCGAGTAAATGGCTTTTTAAATTACTAAATGAGGAAGAAGTATGGCAACAAGCGTTAAATAAGTACCTAAAAAACAAACCATTAGGTTGTTTGCATCGAAAAAATCGACGGACTCACACTTTTGGAAGGGTCTTATGAATGTTAAAGATACCGTCTTTGGGGCTTTGGCATTTTCAAGGTGGCCGATGGAACTCAAACACGCTTTTGGTTCGATACGTGGCTAGGAAATAAACCCTTGAAAGATAAATTCCCGGCGTTGTTCAATATAGTGAGGAGGAAACAGATTCAGTGGCTAATGTCCTCGCAACGTTCCTCTAAATATCTCCTTCAAAGCGGAATTTAGTGGGCGGAAACCTAAGGGACCGGCACGAATTGTAGCCTCTATACAAAATATGAACTTACACGGGGAAAGGGACTTTTTATCTCGGTCACCGAATGCTTCAGTGCCTACTCGGTGAGGTCTTTATATGCTGCGTTGATTAACAACGGGGTAAGAGTGTCACAAGATATTTGGCGAATTAAGATTCCATCAAGAATCAAGATCTTCTTGTGGTATTTAAAGAGAGGCTTGATCTTAACGAAAGATAACTTGTCTAGGGCGTAATCGAATGGCGATAAAAGTTGTGCTTTTTGCCATTGTCCGTAGAGTATTCAACACCTCTTTTTTGATTGTTATTATGCTAAATTCTTATGGCGCTGTTCACCTTTTGTTTGGGATATCTCGCTCCTCTCAATATGGAGGATCTCTTTGTCACCGGTCAAAGTTGGGCAGTAAAACTCAAAATGCGTTGTTATTAACTACAGCATCAGCCTTATGCTGGACTATTTGGATAACAAGAAATGAGGTAGTATTTGACAAATATAGGCCTAAAACTTTTTTGCAGGTTCTATTCAGGGGAACTTACTGGTTGCGACAATGGGCAAAGCTGCAACGGCGTGAGGAAATGCGTGATCTCCTTCTTCACGCAGGACAACAATTGGAGACGTCCGCTCTACAGTTTTTTAGCTCCCATGGATGGCTTTCAAATAATCGTATTGGCTAGCAGTTGTCTAGAATCTTTTGGATTTCCTGTTTTCTTATGGCCGGCTTGTGGCTGTTTAAACTTTTGTGGTGTGGTTTTTGGACTGAGAGTTGTAATAATTGGCCTGATTCTACTGATTGGTAGATGAAGCCGGATAGTTTCTATCCATTATCTAAAAAAAAAACACAGTAACACTCTCATCAGCACAAACCAGCAATAGGTCTGAGGATGACAGGCAAGCCCTCCTTTGCTTCAAATCTGGGGTCTCTGGGAACTCTGCTGGTGTCCTTGGAATTAAGGTCAGTGCAACTCAGAGGAAAATTATCAAGTTGTATAGCAAATCTTACTTCTCTAGTGAAGATGGACCTCTCAAACAATTCAATTTATGGGAAGATTCCTGATGAAATAGGTTCACTACCTGGACTTCAAACTTCGATGCTTTCTGCCAATAGACTTGAAGGTAACATCCCTCCATCACTGGGCATGGCTGCATCTAATAATTCATTGCTTACCACTTTAATGCTCTCGAAGAACAATCTATCAGAGGAGATCCCAGCTAGCCTATTCAACAATCCATCCAAACTTGTCGTGGTTGACCTTCGAATGAATTCTCTTTCTGGGGTAATTCCACATTTCCATAAGATGGCATCTTTGCAATTTCTTGGCCTTACTGGAAATTTGCTTTCTGGAAGTATTCCTGCATCTTTGGGAACTATTTCCTCCTTAACTTCCATCCTACTAGCACAAAACAATTTAAGAGGACCAATTCCAGAAACTTTGGGTCCAATCCCAAAGTTGAACATTCTAGACCTAAGCAATAACAGATTGTCGGGGTATGTCCCAGACTTGCTTTATAATGTCTCATCACTCATTTCCTTCAATATAAGCAATAATAGGCTTGCTGGAAAGTTACCATCTGATATTGGCCGCTTGCTTCCAAACCTTGTGTCGTTGATCATGAGCGGCAACGCTTTCACTGGAGAGGTCCCAGCATCATTGGCCAACATTTCAAAGATCCAAGTGATTGATCTCTCAAGCAATTCCCTAAGGAGCTCAGTGCCATCTCTCGGATCCTTGAGATACCTTAATCAACTGCTTCTAGGAAGTAACAAGCTAGAAACTGAAGACTGGGAGTTTCTTACCTCGCTAACAAATTGTAGGAAATTGTTAAAGATAACACTGGATCAGAATGCCCTAGAAGGAAGTCTTCCAAAATCAGTCGGCAACCTTTCTACAAGTATACAATGGCTAAACTTCTCAGGTAATCAAATTTCGGGAACTATACCATCTGAGATAGGAAACCTTGTCAATCTCACTCTGCTTGCCATGGACCAAAACATGCTTTCAGGAATCATTCCCTCAACTATTGGGAATTTAACAAATTTGGTTGTCCTGGCACTGTCCATGAACAGATTGTCAGGTGAAATCCCATCCACAATTGGCAATCTTCTTCAACTGAACAAGCTTTACCTGGATGACAACATGTTAACTGGACACATACCAACAAATCTAGCGCAGTGCAGAAGGTTGGCTATGTTAAATTTATCAGTCAATAACCTTGATGGATCCATACCAAGTGAAATCCTCAGTATTTCTTCACTTTCTTTGGGGTTGGACTTGTCAAACAACAATCTTGCAGGAACAATACCACCACAAATTGGAAAACTGATCAATCTTATCCTACTGAATGTTTCCAGCAACAAGTTATCTGGTGAAATACCATCTGAACTTGGCCAGTGTGTTTCATTATTATCTCTTCAGATGGAAGGCAACATGTTCAATGGGTCTATTCCTCAGTCTCTCAATACACTGAAGTCCATACAACAGATGGATCTCTCTGAAAACAACTTATCTGGTTACATTCCATACTTCTTCGGGAACTTCAAAACCTTGTATCATCTTAATCTATCATACAACAAACTAGAAGGACAAATTCCAACCATTGGTATCTTCACAAATTCAAATGCAGTCATGTTAGAAGGTAACAAGGCGTTATGTCAAACAATTGACATATTTGCATTGCCGATCTGCCCCATCACATCGGCAACAAAAAGAAAAATTAATGGACGCCTGCTGCTGATAACAGCTCCACCGGTTACTATAGCTTTCTTGTCACTTTTGTGTGTTGTCATCACTGTTATGAAGGGAAGAATAATACAACATCTGAAAGCTACAGAGAGACAATTTTTTTCCTTGAACACGCAGGAGAGCTGCGTATCTTTATATTAAGAAGAAACAAGGGGCAAGAGCCCTTACAACACACACCCACAACACACCCACAAGCCAGGGCAAGAGCCCTCACAACACACACTCACACTTCTAATCACATAGAAAAACACACGCGCCTTTTACTAAGACAAAAAACGACCTCACCCCCACAAAAGGACCCTACTGGTAATCTACAGGCTCAAGAGAAGGGCTTCCCTGAGCCTTTGCAAGACTCCAGTAACGATCTTCCTCACTTGCGAGCAGCAATGCTCTAGCCAAGTCAGGAGGAGTAGCATCAAAAACGCATCGATTGCGATGGTTCCAGATTGTCCATGCCCCAAGGATGATAAGCGAGTTGAGATCTCTTTTGTGTGAACCATCCAATCTTGACTCTGCCTTGGCCCACCATTCATCAAAGGAGGGTTCATCTTGTTGTGGTGAAAGGGCTTGTAAACCCACCTTCCGCAGCAAAACAAACCAAAATTCTCGCGCAAACACACAAGACACTAACAGATGATTGATATACAGAGAGACAATGAAGAAGGTGTCTTATGGAGACATTCTTAAAGCTACCAATTGGTTCTCTCCAGTCAACAGAATTAGCTCAAGTCATACAGTATCAGTCTACATAGGCAGGTTTCAGTTTGATACAGACCTTGTTGCCATCATGGTACCTCATCTTGATGAGCAAGGTTCGCTCAATAGCTTTTTCACAGAGTGTGAAGTGCTAAAACATACCCGCCATCGCAATCTTATTCAAGCAATTACCTTGTGCTCGACAGTTGATTTTGAGAACAATGAATTTAAAGCTCTAGTATACGAATTCATGGCAAATGGTAGCTTGGACATGTGGATACACCTGAGGCTACACCAACGTAGCCCTAGGAGGGTGTTAACTTTAGGTCAAAGGATTAGTATTGCTGCAGATGTGGCTTCTGCTCTTGATTATATGCACAACCTGCACAACCAATTGACACCTCCATTGATTCACTGTGATTTGAAGCCTAGCAATGTTTTGTTGGATTATGACATGACCT
>JADLZL010002971.1:0-87508 GCA_015844335.1 Chrysopogon serrulatus | reverse complement strand
TCCTTTGGTCTTATTACCTAGGATTTCCCTATTTTTTATTTTTATTTTTACAAATAACTAACAGAGTTAGAAAGAGGGGTAAACTGAAGCTTTGTTTTCACAAAGCAAGGGTAAAATCACAATGGTGATAAAAACAAGGGTAAAATCACAATTAGACTTCAAAATAAGGGTAAAAAAATTATAGCCCCTTTATATATATATATATATATATATATATATATATATATATATATATATATATATATATATAATCTGCCCAAAATCACTGTTAGGTGATTATGATTAGGTCACATGAATGGCGGTAGGTGACGTCTGCATCATTCACGCATATGCCTAATAATTAATTAATTTCCTATATATCAATGTCTCCGCGTGCGGGTGGTCCAGTTAGACAAGCAATCAGAGACCGGTCTCAGATGAACTTCTGTGTCCAGCTTGAGCAATAGTATGCTTGTGTTACTTGCTAACAATGTGATTGTGCTGCTCATCGTACGAACAAAACATACCGTACGTACAGCTAGTCAACAAGAAGGCCGTGTGTTTTACCACACACCTTCCCTTGTTTTGGAAGACCTTGCATTGCCCTAGCAAAATCAGCTAGCGCTTCTTTTATTGACACTTGACAACAAGGAAGTCGTCATGGCTGATCTAATTCAACTCAGTGACGGGAAAAATGAATCAACCAAAACGCATGCATGTGTCCTCTATGCCTGGCAGCACACTGGCACCGTACCTTCT
Organism: Chrysopogon serrulatus; assembly: GCA_015844335.1. Lineage (NCBI taxonomy): Eukaryota > Viridiplantae > Streptophyta > Magnoliopsida > Poales > Poaceae > Chrysopogon > Chrysopogon serrulatus. The sequence goes on along the minus strand of JADLZL010002971.1, from coordinate 86,770 downwards.
CGAAGCTTGCCAGAAGGAGACAGCGGGAGGGAGAGAGTGAGGCATGCATTTTTGCCATTTTGGGACTCTGCCAGCTGACTGAATCTGTCTATCTGAAGATGCATGCTGGAGAAGAAAGGAGACTATTGATAAGCCGGCTGATAAGTTGAAATAAATCGGTTGAAGGATTTTAGCAAGTGCAGTAGTCGACAACGAAACAAACCACCATGGTCATCAGGAAAGGGAAGGCGATGTTTCTCCGTAGTTGTAGCTCTCAAGAATTCCTGGTTCATTTCCTTCTTTTTTTTCCTCATACATAAGAAAAGAAAATCAAGTAGAAGTTAAATATTTTTAACTTTAACTAATTATATATAAAACTTATAATTCTCACATCTCGGAAATCAAACATATTAACCACTAATTACATATAAAATAGTATTAATATTTATACTATACAATTAGTATCTAATCGTTGAATATATATTTATAATAAATTAAGTGTATTTAGTAATATAAATATTGCTAATGTTTTCTATTTAAATTAGTCAAAGTTAAAAAAAATAGCAGCAAGTATTATATAACGTCTTTTTTTTTTGAATGGAGGGGAGTGCACGCTAGTAGCACTCCTGTTTTCTTTTGAAGACACGATTTGACCTGACGACTTGACGAGTCACAACTCTCAACAAAGCTTAGCTTTGATACTGTAACATTCATGTCCATAAATTTATAGAAAAATTTACATGGCTTTATAACGTTGATAACTAGTAGTGCTCGTTGCTACTGGACTATATTTTGCTCTAGAGCTGCAGAACAAGTCAATCTGGTACATTGACGAGCATAGTCTCGGAGCAATGCAGCTGTCAATTAAGATGAGTGACGACCGCAGCGATTGGCACAGTAGTAGTAAGAAATAGAGCACGTGCGCGATTGAAAAATGTGGTCGATAAGGTTGCTGCGGATTCGTGCCATCCTACAACAACACAACAACAATGACGTGCGTGCGGGATCGGATCTTATCTGTTCCAGGCCCAAAGATTCGCCGGTCCATTCTCGCCCGCGGCCCGCCCCGGCTATCTGAACCAAAGCAAGCTCGGGGTGTAGACCTTAGCAGCCGGAAATTTAAAACAACTCGCAGTTTGTCCTTCCAGGAACATCCATGTTTCTTCTGATTCAGAATTATTTAGTTTTCATGTTATAAAACAACATATTAACTTAAGTTTTCATTACTATATATTATATGTTCTCGTTCCATCTAAAAATATGGCTGCTAAGATATAGACGACGCATGTGTACTACTCCCTCTATTCAAAAAATATTCTTTCTATTAGCCCCGGCACAAATGACCAAAGAGCAGAGCAAATGCACTCAGTTTGCATTTAATCAGACAAGGAATAACCAATGAGCAGCAAAGAAGCAATAAATGCTAGCAAGTGGTAGCTAATAAGTAGCAAAGAGACAATAAATGCGGGTGAGTTCCAAGCTCATATGAAGGAGATTTTTGAATAAACTCTTTTTATTTAGATGAAGGAGATAAATGAATGGAGGGAGTATGTTATAAAATAATAGTAACAAGTTTTCATTACTTTGTTTACTCTAAAAATATGGCTGCTATAAGGTATAAACTGCGCGCGTATTGTGCTTCCCCCCCCCCCAAACGTCGAGACATTGTTTATTTGCACACAAATACACTTTAATTTATACGGTTTGTGAGGGATTAAGGTGAAATTTGAACTAAAATACACCTTAATCCCTCCAAACCGTTTGAATTGGACTATAATTGTGTGTATCCAAACAAACCCTGAGACATATGTACACTACCAACGTGCATGGTTCTCTATCTCTCGATAGACAAACACGCACACATAACACATCTCTCTTTTTCCCAGAATCTAAAAAGGCCGTATGCTTGTTGAGGCTGGCCGATCGCAATCGCAACCGTCGAAATTAAAGAAGCCTTAGCTTGGAATGCATGGCCACGAGATGATGGGATGACGATGAGGACAATTCAGCTGACCGTGATCGATGAGCAAAAGCCAGGCCATGAATGAACCCGTGAAATTTAGGGGTGTTTGGATTCTATGGCAAAACTTTTGAATGAACCCGTGAAATTTAATTTGTCTTTTAAGCCTAATTAGTCCATAATTTGACAATGTGTGCTATTTACTAATGACAATTATACTTAAAAAATTTGTCTCATGGTTTTCATTTTGTAATTTATTTTTTTATTAGTATTCAAATCCCTTCCGGCATCTCTCCGACATTCCGACCCAAAAAAATTTTCCACACCATCCAAACACCCTCTTAATTTGTGAACTGTCATGTCAAGAAAGCTTGGCATACCCGTGAACTCTCACCCTTCTAACTTGGTACTGGTAGAGTGGTAGTCTTTTTCAAGTGTAGTTTTGGAACACTACTGCTGTAGTAGTACTGTACTACTCTTCGAAGTATTCTTCCTTCCGTCTTTCAAAAAAATACGATTCTCACTTCCCAACTAGCTATTTCAAAATTAGCCTTATCTACATAAAAATTATACATTGTTAAACTAATTATAAAATATACTTTTATAGTAAACTTATTTGGAAACATAAATGCTGATACCATTTTCTATAAACTTAGCTAAATTTAAGAAAAATTAACTTATTCCGAACTCAAAATTATATACTTTTTTGGGTGGGAACGGAGAGAGTACATACCTTCCACTGGTTGAAGACAGGTGAAAGTGAAACAAGAGTAGGTTAGTATGCTCGTTATAATCAAACTTCGTGTTCGTGCTACCATGCATGCTTTTTTTTTTTTTTGGAGTGATGCTGTGCATCTGAGTTATCCCCAAGCCTCACTCCTGATCATGGGTGGCAAGTAGTAATATCTTGCAGTTTTGGTCCATTAAACATCGAATGTGAAGCCCGGCCCAACAGATAGCTGAAATCTTTTATTAAAGGCTATAGCCATCAGCCATGTGAGAGGTGAGATCATCTCCTCTCCTTGTTGATATGCTCAATAATAAGAATAACACTGCATATGCTACATACACTCTTCAGGCGAACAATATATTGACAGCATACATTTGGCGACAGGAAGGTTCTGGCGCTGTGAAAGGTTCATGGCCAAATCAGTAAATCACCGGTGAGATACAATCAGCCACTGTAAGCAGCAATCCTATAATCTCCTCTCTATTTACAATTCTAGATCGAAAAATTATTTCTGAGGGTAAAGAGCACTGTCTGATTTTCACTGCTCCGACTATCAATGTGGTATGGAATGCGCGTCATATATCGTAGTCAAGTTCTGTGCTGTTAAGAGCCACTGCCCGCTTCACAAGCTGACCTTGCTCATCGTAGACGTCCAGGTTCTCACATGGTCTCGGGAACACGGGCCTGACGACGCGCCCTGCAACGTAGGAGCACTGGAAGATGTGCTTCTTCTTGTAGCTGATGCCTACCGACATGTCCTGGAAGCTGATGTCCTTGATGGGGATGACGTCGCTGCCATGAGCACGGACAGGCACCCGAACACCCCGCCCATGGATTCCCTTGAACGATATGCTCGTGATGTCCGGGAAAGCAGTCCGGTCGTATCCATCATCAGCATGCTCATTGTAGTCAACCTTTATCACAATCCCAGCTCGGACGTTGTCAAATGTTATGTTGCGATAGGAGATGTTACGAATGTAGCCGCCTCTTCCTGTGGCAGTCTTTATCCTCACACCTCTCCTTGATTCCCAGATGCGTACATTCTCTACTGTAACATTTGCAACTCCTCCAGACATCTCACTGCCTATTGAAATTCCAGCACTGCACACAGAGTGGGTAGATAGTGTAAGCCTGATTGATAACGCTAGCAATACACACCAAAGTAGTAATTTACTAGTCTTGAGGTTTGACTTCAAAGGACTATGCACAAAAACAGATTATTGTAGAAAAGCAATGTAGCCAAGATATCTCAATTCTCACCTCACAAGAGAACGGGCGGTTACATTGCGAATTAAAATGTTAGAAGATGGGCGACCGTATGCAATACCATACTGATCCCAACCACTCTTTACAGCTATTGCATCATCACCAACCGATATGTAGCAATTCTCAATAAGCACATCTTGACAAGAATCTGCACACACTTATATGTCAGAAATAGGGAATATACATGATGATTGTGGTCAACATGACCAGTAACAGTGTAAGAGGGACTATATAGGCAGCATGTTATAGTATGAGAAAATGGTTGGTATATCTACTGGTACTTCAAGGGCTTGGTACAGTGTCAAAGTGTTTAAAAATGGAATGACGTACTGGAAACCTGTTAAATACAGGTCTAGCAAGAATACCTGGATCTATGCCATCTGTGTTTGGAGCACCAGAAACAGGAGATAAGATAGTAACATTCAAACAGTTACATTTGTGCAATCATACGGATGCAAGTGCCAGAAAGGTGAATTCATCAATGTTATGTTGGCAACAATAATGTCCTTAGACCACATCAGCTGCACAAGAGGAGGTCTCGTGTTATTCAGAATTCTTCTGCGATGCTTCATCCACCAAACTTCACCCTGGCCATTTATGCTCCCATTATGCCCTATTTAACACAACGAAGAAGGAAAAAGGAAATATATAAAGATCAGATAACTAAATTCAATTAGACAGTGAAATATAAAGAATCTCATTGTTCTATCGGTATAAGATTGGGGAGCAAACAAGCTTGATAAGTTACAGCTACAGCATTAGGTTTGTGACAGAAGCGCACCTGTTGCATTTGAATGAATTTGCCTGTTTAGTTAGTAAAATATTATTACAGGATACAACAGTTCAAGCTGTAAATGCTAGATTTCCAACAGAAGCGCAAGACCTCCAGACTCCAGATATTAATATAGCAAGCACAGGGTACATTTAGATTTGGGGTCAAGTAGCTGCTTTAATGCTACAGACACGTGATGCTACAGAGTTGCAACACTTATATTACCTATAAGATGAACATGATCCATTTCTGCACTGATGTTTAATCCACAATACATCGCTTAAATGCTAGCTATCCAGAGAAATTGCAAACCTGTGATGACCACATCTTTCAAATTCTGTCCATGAATGAGACTCCCAAAGCGCGGTCCTTTGCGCTCCCGCCCATACCCATATGATGGTAATGCTGGCAGCAATGGCCAGTACTTCTCATCCTGTCCGGAAAACATCAGAATGCAGTTAAATAAGCTTACAATCATGTGGGCATTAGTGTCCTCATATAAGCATCATAGGCATTCACCAAACTCTGAATGCATACTTGCCTAGAGTCTAGATGTTTTCAGCACTAGACTATTGTCATTTTGTCCAGGAAAATCTCTCTCCAGGACACGTCAGAGATCAGAAGGCAAACATTCTTATGTTTGTCGTTAATATACGTCCATAGTCAACTAGCCAAATCATAAACTATTCTACTGGAGAAAATGTTAATAAACTAAGCAACTTCAGCACGACATGAAAGCAGCACTAACTTTTGGTTGGAGGCTTGGAGCTTAGAAAATCCACATGAGAAGATCTATCTAATTACTAAACACCCACAAGTAAACTCACAGAAACAGTGAATTCCTTACCGTAATGCCAAGGATCTCCGCGCCCTCGGCAAGAAACAGCGTCATGTGGCTGGTAAGGTTGAAGGGCGCCGTGAGCCAGCGCCCGGGGGCACATTGAGCTGCCCGCCGCCTCGCTCCGCCAGCGCGGCGATGGCCTCGACGGCGCGCTCGAACGCCCCGGTGTTGACCGCCCGGCCGTCCCCGACGGCGCCGAAGTCCGTGAGGTTGTACGCCGTGGGGCGAAGCCGCGGCGCGGGGCGCGACGGCGAAGGCGGCGCCGACAGGAGCCTGAGGAACCCTCCGCCGCCTCCAGCGCCGGCGCTTCCGAAGGATATCGAGGCGCTCTGCCACAGGAACACGAGCGCGAACCCGACGACCCACGCGGCGGCGAGCAGCGCCTTGTTGGCCGCGACGAAGGCGGCCGCGCCCCGGCGCTGGTGGAGCCTCCCGCCGCCCGTCTCCACCATCGCGCCGCGCGGTCCCTGCGTGCCCCCTGCAGGCGGCGGCGCGGCGGGGCCCGCTCCCCGAGATCTCGCGACCTAGGTCGGAAACTGCAAGGCGCGGGGCTTGGTTCAGTCGGTGGCGCAGGGCACGGGGGGCTCGTGCTCCGGAGGGAGGCGGGCCGTGGGGGAAGGAGTCGGTGCGGGAGGGCGAGAATTTCCGCCATGGGAAGTTGGTGAGGAGGTTTTATAGGATGCGGGAGAGGCCGTTTGAGTGTAGCCGACGCGATGGGATGGCCGGACAGTTGTGTGCGCTCCTTCCGATCATGGTGGGTGGCTGGCTGGGTGCCGCTGTGCAGTGGAAGAAGATGGCCAGAATTACTATGCTGCCACTGTGAGCCCTGGCCCCTTCCGGGCGTATATGGGCCCTTGGATAGAGATCGGACGGTGGAGGATATACATATACTTTGTTCTTGCTGATGTTGAAGGATTAGTAGCTTGCTTGGTGCAGCTTTGGACTTTGGCAACACGGTAATATCAGAGAGATCGCGCAAGAATGAAATAGGCGTGTTCGGCTAGTCACGTAAATTGGCTGATAAGCCAAACCGGCTAATTTGCTGTGAGAGACAAATACTATTTGAACGGTTGATAAGACAAGCAAACAGAGCCACTATAGGTCTTTGTTAACCATGTGAAGGCGCCATGTTTGTTGATATAAGACATGGCAAAGGTGTCATAGATGTTAGTTAGTCAAATGGACAACAAACAAGATCTGTAAACCATGGTGGATAATTCGATATTAGCTTAGGATTTCTCTCTTAGCATACAACATGAAATCTTGTGTCATTCGGAATAAAATCTCCCAATTGTAGTCTCTGGCATTCCATCGCAGCGGGACGAAGGCGTCAACTAGAGTACATCACGGTGGCTCCAAATAGTCTCTATTAGTTTTTTAAGTCCATGATTAGTTAATATTTAGACCTATTTAGCATTTAAAGCATGGATTAGCGTTTAGCTTAGCCCATCCAACATCCTCTTAGATGTGTTCATAGGTGACACTGAAAATGGTAGCTCGATAGAAACCATCTTGGAGTAGGTAGGCTCCACTTATGAATGTTCTAGCTAATGTACTCTTAGTATGCTACATCGTGGCGATTGGTATGGACGAATGGCTCGGACTTAAGGCTCGGTCTATGTGACCCGAGCCAACTACGGTGATACGTTGCTAGGTATTGTTCTCTTTTGTCAACAGTGTCACTGAGGTGTCCTCTCTGCCTTTATTCCACTTTGTAGGACTCTTTAGTTGAAAGTCATGTCCAAATACTCTGATTGTTTTCAATGTTGCATCATTTCTTGAAGCTTTACTTCGAGGGTCATATTCAATCGTCATGTTCGTTTGTCTCATCAATCGGACTTTTCAGCCGTTCAAATAATATTTTTCTCTCACAGTAAATCAGTTGTCTTGTCTTATGAACCGGCTTATGTGACCAGGAATACCCTGCTTCAGGATGTTGCTCGTGCTATTCAATTAGCTTTGCTTGGAAGGATGACATTTGGACAACTTCTAGGCCGTGCTTAGTTGCAGGCGCATGTGTTGTGACTGAGTCTTGAGCCGTGATCCATTGCAACAAATCGAATACTATATGCTTAGGGTGTGGAGCTCGCGTGTTCCCTTCCACGTGGGGCTTCGTATTTTTGGGTGCTGTTCCGGCCATATTGCCTATGCGGCTATGCCAGGTTTTTTATGCGTTTCCTTAATGAACCATGTAGGTGTAAGAATTGTTTTGGATTTTGCTTTTCCTTGTAAACTGAGTCGATTTCTTTTTTTTTTTTGGGAGATTTGGGTTTATCTTGGCTTAATACGGTGTACGGAGTAATCCCGTATTCTTCTTCTTTTCACCTAATCGCAGTCAGCACCCAGTCGGTGGGAACATCTAGAAATCCATCAACTAGAGCGTAGTACAGCAGATTTCCTTGTCCTAGTTGGACAAGATAATGCAAAGCGGCAAAGCAGGTTAGTGCAAAGGTGTCCGTTTCTTGCTTTTGTTCAGGTGGGCAGCTGCTGGCTAGGCTACTCGCCTACTAATGGTAGCACCAGCACCGTGCCATGCTTTTTCTCCCTGCAGTTCACCGCCATTGCAGAATGCAGAAGGGATAGTTTGGTGTGGCCATTTCGCCATCTCTCCCTCTCTTCCTGTTCCTGACTTGGGTTTGACGCAGCATAGCAGTAGCAGGTGGTTGGTAAGAGTATTCTTTTGGTGACGGACGGGTGAGCCGTGCCTGTCGTTAGGCGAATAAAGCTCGCCGTCGGTCAGATCAGCATCGCCACTTCTCACCGGATCAGAGAAATATAATGCCCGTACGTCCTTTGGATAATCCTATGCACCTACCTGACGCGATCGATGCATCATCAATTGCAATGTTGCGCGGATGAGTGGCAAGGGGACCATTACAGCAGAGGCGATGAGCTTCGTCATCAAGTTTCTAGAACATGAGGTGTGCAGATTGACAGGTTGTAGTACTCATTTCGGGAAAAACATCCCAATTCAAAATATACACTTCCTTCAACATTTATGGCATTGGATATTCTTTCTATAACCTAGCATCTTGACATAAATTCTCACACTGTCCTTGCTGCATAAATCTTCAACTCACGAGTCGTCCAAATAATCTTCAACTCACTGTCGTTTGCATAAAAATGTCAAATTATAGGTATTTTGAACTGTTCGGGACTTTGACATTTGGGCCTATATTGGCTTAAGTCTAACCCAGCACAAGGCCCGGCCTAATGGAATGCTGTTCAAAAGGCCCAACACGAGGCCCGGCCCGGAGCCACCCAGACGCTGACATCGCCGTCGTCATCCCCACGCAGGCGGTCCGCCTCCCAGCTCCCGCTCACGGCAGCACCTCGCAGGCGCCGTCCTCCGCCAACAACGATCCCCCCTCCCCCATCGTTCTGGCCTGCTGACGACTGGAGATCCATCCATCCGGACTTTGCATTGATTTCTTCTGTGGGTAAGGAAACCTAATCTGCTCCGACTCTAAGACCGAAATCTTCCTTCCTCTCCTCCATTAATCCATTCATAAGTGCCTTACCATCCTGAGTGGTGGCGTCTTAATCTGATGCACACATGTATGGTTCGGTTCAATTGATTTCTTCTTCGTTTTTTTTTTCTTTCCCTTTGGTGAACTTCTTTATCAGTAGTCGATGCCGTAGGAATTGTGAGTTTGGGACACAAGGTGCGGGTTGGGAAGTTTGTTTTCCGAGAGATTGGGATTCAGCTGAATCTCCATACAGCCCTGCAGTAAGTCTGTGCCAATTGCGTCACAACCGTCGTAATGCTTTGAGTGATCATGGCATTCTCTGATTCCTTCTTATGCGTTGTGGTGCTCAGCTCAAAATGAAAGGCGTACTTCAGATTAAGGGGGCATCAGGGCGTGAAAAGAAGGCTCCTAAGGAGCTGGAGAGCGTCTTGAACCGATATTTTGGATACTCTGGATTTCGTGGAAAACAACTCGAAGCTATAGAAGCTGTTCTATCAGGTCTGCTCGCTTGCTGTGCTTGTGTGTCCCTTATATTTATATTGGTTTGCAACTGTATTGCTGAGATGTTTTCAACGTTATGGGTTTTGTTTAATATGTTACGATTTATCTGCAGGAAGAGATTGTTTTTGTCTGATGCCAACTGGTGGTGGAAAGTCGATGTGCTATCAGATTCCAGCTCTGGTGAAGACAGGCATTGTTCTTGTCATTTCACCCTTGATAGGTGAATTGAGCCGTATATTTTCCATAATGCGATAGAATTTATTATTTGGAACTTCGTGCTAACAGTTCCTTGTTTGGATTGAAAAATCTGCTTACCATTAGCACTGATGGTAAGATTTGTTAGCTATAGATACTTTTCCTGTTATTCTTCATATGTCATGGGACATCATGTGCTCTGCCTTTGCATATGAAATTTACAGGAGAACCAGGTTGCCAGCTTGAAAAATAAAGGGATTCCAGCTGAATTTCTCTCTTCGACACAGGCATCTCACACTAAACAAAGGGTAAGGTCTCCACATGGTACAAAGTAATGCTCTGCTGGGATAGCTCAACTGATGCGCCAATTTCAGACCCTCCTGTAATCATTCCAACTGAGATCATAACCTCAACTCGTACACAGCTGATATTCTGCGATTAGGAATTTTTACTTTTGTTCCTGAACTGGCCACTATCTCTGGTAGCGAAATATGAACAGCACCTGCATAGCTCTTCTTTTTGGAATTTACAATTTTATCGTATGTATGCTTGCTCTCCTCAGATACATGAAGACCTTGATACTGGTAACCCTTCTTTAAAGTTGCTATATGTCACTCCTGAGCTTGTTGCAACATCAGGCTTTACGGCAAAGCTAAAGAAGCTCTACAACAGAGGCCTTCTTGGTCTTGTTGCTATTGATGAGGTCTGAGTTAAGCAATGCCTTAACACTTTGTTATTCTTTGTTCAGTTACAAATGACATTTGTTGCTTATTTCTGTCACTTATTTCGTACAGGCTCACTGTATTTCGACTTGGGGCCATGATTTCAGGTATGCAGTGATTTGTGTGTGTTTGGTGAATACTTACCATCAATCTTAAAATTAGCAAAACTGCTGTTTTCATGAACGCAGACCTAGTTACCGCAAGCTTTCATCATTGAGGAAGCAGTTCCCAGATATCCCTTTGTTAGCTTTAACTGCAACTGCTGTCCCGAAGTAATGGAACCTGCCAACCTCATCTTTTATCTATTTACCTTTTCCTCTCAATATTACCATGGTCTCGTTTGCTCATTCTTTTCCTACGCCAGGGTCCAGAAAGATGTGATATCATCACTGTGCCTGCAAAATCCAGTAATTCTTAGAGCTTCATTTAATCGACCCAATATATTCTATGAAGGTAACCTTTTGATTTAATTGATCATTTATTTGCCTGGCAGTGCAAGAACTTATCAACATGAAGGTAGCACTTAGCGTCAAGACCCTATCAATTAGTGTTCCACATAAGTAATCCATTATTATCAATTGTTGTTCTCATATAGATTATGGTGCATTATTTTCTAAATTTTGACATTGTTACATATTTACTTTTTATAGGCCTTAAAATAATCATTGACTCATTGTCGATTAAAATAAATCTACCTTGATGTTCTATTCTTCCTTAATGTATGAATTATGTTATGAACTAATTGCAGTTCGTTACAAGGATCTTCTTGATGATGTTTACTCTGATATATCAAATTTACTGAAGTCAAGTGGAAATGTTTGCTCAATTATATATTGTCTTGAACGGGCAGCTTGTGATGATCTAAGCATGCATTTGTCACAGCAGGGTGTCTCTTCTGCTGGTATGCTGATTAAAGTCATAAGTAGCAGTTAAGACTTCAAGTTGTAGTAAGATTGTTGCACTGGAATTCTTCTGATATTTCTATGTGCATCTCTTTAATAGCTTATCATGCTGGCCTAAATAGCAAAGTTCGAAGTTCTGTTCTCGATGACTGGCTTTCATCGAGAACTCAAGTTGTTGTTGCAACTGTAGCCTTTGGGTATTGCTTCTCTTCAGTTCTTTTTACGCCATTTCAGTCATTTGTATGCTGATTTCTTGTCCACAAGTTTCAATTCTTAGAACTAACGTTTTTCCATATTTCATGTATATTTCTGCTTCGATATGGCACTTTGACTATTGGTTTGTGGATGCTGCTCCACAGAATGGTACATAATACTCCTATTGCATTTTATCCTGTTCCTGTTTCTGCAGAAGTGCTTGTTCATATATTGTCCTTATTGTCTTTTTCAGGGTATTGATCGACAAGATGTCCGTATTGTATGCCACTTCAACTTGCCCAAGTCAATGGAATGGCTACCAGGAGTCAGGTCGAGCTGGTCGTGATCAACGACCTTCGAGAAGTGTTCTGTATTATGGATTAGATGACCGGAGGAGAATGGTAACTAGTTAACAATATATTTTACATTTTGAACAGTAGAACTTACATGTGTGGTTTGACAGGAATTCATTTTGAGAAACCCCAAAACTAACAAATCACAGTCGTCTTCCTCTTCAAATGAGCTTTCTGAGAAGGCTCTAGCTGACTTCAGTCAGGTTCTTATTGTCAAACACATATATTGGTCTACTGGGCCATGCAGTTGATTCAAGTCTATTATGTTACCTCTCTTCATGCAGATTGTTGACTACTGTGAAAGTTCTAGCTGCCGGCGAAAAAAGATCATTGAGAGCTTTGGAGAGGAAGTATGAGAACAATCCCTTACTTGTCAATATGTTTTCTGCTTTATATTACTGAATTATCTTTAAAATGGTTCAGGTACAACCAACTTTATGTCAACGCACATGCGATGTTTGCAAGCACCCAAATTTAGTGTCATCACGTCTGGAGGAACTCCGTCGTGTGCCCAACTGTCGCTTTAATAAGATCTCCCCAGTGTTTCAAAGGTACTTGACAAGGCTTGGCTATATTTTTTAGAATTTTTATCTGCTTGATTGATGATTGTAAGTGGGTTTATCCTTTACACTGGCATTTTCTATGCATTGATTTTTTTGGTCTGCATGACAGCTCAGTTAAACCAGCACACTTGGACACAGAATTCTGGAATCGTGAAGATGAGGCAAGCATATCAGCTGAAGATATCTCAGATTCTGATGGTAGAATTGTAGAACATTACTCTTTTAATTAGAAGATACCTCTGGTTGTTATTTTTTGGACTGGAGTGCACTAATATATGAAGTTCTTCATGGCAGATGGGAATGAGATAGTGAGTAATATAGCCATTTCAAAGGTTCCAGCAAAAGCTGGTCTGGATGCAAAATTTAAAGCTCTGGAGCGTGCTGAAAATGCTTATTACCAAGGCAAAGGTCAGACCAAGCAGCAGGTTATTCAAATTCTGCCCCTTTGTTTTTTGGTTATTGTTTGTTCAAAGACAAGGATGAGTTCCGATCAGTGGAATCAAGTGTATTTGTGAGTGAGTGTGTGTGTTCTGTTTGTGGTGGGGGTTGGGGGGCACTTTGCAACAAAACATGGGGTGCAATCTCAGAACCTAAGTGACATATGTGGTGGTTTCTTCCATTAGTGAAGTACTCATCTTCGTTCCAAATTACAAGACTATGTATCTAGACACATAACAAAAATTATGTACCTAGAAAAGCCAAAACGTCTTATAATTTGGAATGGAGTAGTTTTCTATTTGAAAAAAAAAAAAACCCTTATTAGAGCTCTCGTAACTTTATTACTAATTCTAATTTCAAATGGTGACTATTACAGGGTGGTGGCCTTGCTGACAAGAAAAGCATCTCGCAGACGCTAAGAGATGCATGCCGGAAAAGATTGTTGGATGCTCTTGGACAAGCAAAGCTGCGACTTGGGAATATTCCGTAAGTCTGCTTCCAGTTTGTCAATGCTTGAAAGTGTGTTTTTGACTATTAGTCATTTGCCCAAACTGCTAAGTAAAGCATGAGATACACTGGCAGAAAACCTCATTTGCATATACTTGTTCATTGTTCCATGACTTGCCATGTTGTCAGGTGCCACGACGAGGCTTCTGCTACACACCTTGAAACAGAGTGCTTCAAAAAATATGAGAAAGTGGGCAAGACGTTCTACAACTCACAGATAGCTGCCACAGTTCGCTGGTTGTCATCCGCAACATCCAATCAGATGCACGACCGTCTCGGTGCTCTTATCGACCGAACTAAAGAAGACAGTGTCTCAGGCTCCCCCGACATTGTCCCTGAGTCACCTCCAGCATCTCCTGAAATCGTTGGCACAAGGCTAGGAGAAACCAGCAACTATGAAGCTGAAGACAAACCACAGCATGTTTGTGAGTTGGAGAAGAGGGGGCATTCAGATGAGTCTGCAAAAGGTGCTGCGGCATCGACTGGGAACATGGAACTTTCCGCGATACCAACTGGGAAACTGGTGCTCCCCGCGATACCAACGTTCAGAGAATTCTTGAATCAAAAAGGAAGGGATCGGGCAAAGAGCTATTCAAATTCCCAGCCATCTGCTATTCGTAGGAAGTCTAGTGGTCAGGTTGACAAGGAAGAAACCAGCAAGAGGATGAAGTCATGAATGTCTATAGGGCAACATGATTGTTTTTTTTTTTTTTTTTTTTTTTTTTGCTTTTCATTACTAATCAAAACATTGCGAATTTACGTTGTAGTGAAGCATTCCTGAATCCCTATAATGAGTTTCCTCCACATTCTCTGTTTGGCACAACTTCATGAGTTGTGTGTGAGCTTCTCTCTCTCTCTCTCTCTCTCTCTCTCTCTCTCTCTCTCTCTCTCTCTGGGGTGTGAAACCCTTTTTCGAAACAATTTCATGGGCTCCTTTTACTCTCACAAAGGAATGAAAGGAGATGAAGCTGAAAAAAGCAGTGGCTTTCACGGCTCTCCTTCATTTACCCTTCTCAGTCATGCATAAAGTTACTGATAAAGCTATTTGCTAAACAATACTCCAAAACAGCTCAGCTTTGCCGTGAAGTTCTAAAAAAACGCTCCAATAAATATAGCTTTAGGGTTTAGGGCTTGTTTGGCTGCGCTCAAATATACTTCAATCTATATGCTTTGGAGGGGATTGTCCATCGTGTATGTTTATGCAGCCAAACAAAGCCTCAATACCTCAATAGAGTGTTTCGGCAGTGAAAACAGTGTTCTTAGACTCTCATACGGCTGAAATGCATTAGAACTCGTACAGATGAAATGGATCAAGAACAGGGCACGGCAGAGTTGCATCAAGAACAGGGCACGGTAGAGTTGTGGCGAACAGTGATAAATTTAAGTAAAGTTAGATACACATGTCGGATCTATCCTATTTGATCAGCTGTTACAACGGTCAACAACTACACCGGACTATCTGTATCAAACTTCTGTATCGAACTATGTAGTGTTAAGCCTATCACCCATAGTATCCGAGGAATCCTTCTCAAGCTCTGCGATCAGCTGCTCAATGTTTCTTCTGTATATAGGCATGTAATGATCATTGATCATCATTTTTGAAAGCCTCAGCTTTCCGTACAGAGATCTTGGTGTCAAGAAGATCCCCATGCTGCTATGTGCCTCCCCATTCATCATCGCATCATCCTGATTAACATCAGGCTCCTCTTCATGAACTGCTTCTTCCCTGCTGGAAGTTAATATATGCATGATTTTTCCAGGAGGGTAGAACCTATGCACTTCCTTCGTCTCACTGAGCACATCTTCAGCCACGCCACCCACCTCCTCAGCAATTGTACTTTCAGCCATATCTTCCACTATGTCATCATCTTCTCCCTCCGTCTTCCGGTACAACTCACTTTCTAGTTGCTGCCACAGCTCCACATCAGTCATCCTGTCCTCATCATGGTGATCGGCGATGTCATCCTCGCTATCTACCTTGTCATCTACCAAGCCAATAGCATCAACCGCCACAGCAACGGAATTCTGAACCTCTTCTGATACAGCTTCTGATGTAACTGTCTCTGAGGTTTCTACGGTTGTTTCAGTCAACAGCGAAGTGGATTCGGATCCACTGCTTGTAGATACTTTTATTTCCTCTGATGTGACAGTTGAAGTAGATGAAACATTATTTCGCCGCCTTGGTCCAATACAGGCCCATGAGGATAGTTGCAGTCCAGGTCTTGTCCATGCTGCCTGGGCTACACTGCGAGCTCTCCTCATTACAACCTGGCCATAAGAATATTATCACTGGAGGTCAAGGACAGTGCAAATGCTTCAAACTAGAAGACAACTAAGCTTCCTGAAGATGGTGTAACATATGAAGCTTTGAAGGTAACCTGTGTCCCAGTAGATACAGGTCTTAAGATGGCGCCAGCACCAGCTACTCTTGCTTTAGCTTTCGCCATAGAAGGAAGTCGCGATCCCAAGGCTGATGCGGAACGATAGAAAGTGCTTAGGATTCTGGTTTGTTCAATTTGGTGACGGAGATCATTTAGCCAAGCAGATGCTGTAACCTGTTATGAAGGGATATTGTCATCATTTCATGTTCTTACAAAAGTAGAGTCAATGCATGTGCGCTAATAAATTTCTAGAAAAGAAAACTTATATCATCATGCAGGATTAACAAGATCAGGAATATCAGTAAGAAACCTCTGAACGAAGATCATCTACTGATGCAGCAGAAAATGTTGGAACTAAATCAGCCCCATTGATGACTGTAGTGATAAAATGCACTCCTGACTCTGCCAGTTCCCATGTCATACATGCAGCTGCAAAACAGAGCATCATCTAAGAAACACATATATATTCCTTTAATATCTCTACATAGTTAAATTGAATTTAAGTTTATCCAAGATTCTAGTATGATAAAAACACCAAATTTAGGACACAAAACTTATAACAGTTCCAATCATAATATTAGCTAAGGACTTATCTACAAGCATACTTCTAACATTTGGATTTTATCAATAGAGTTACAGCACCAAGCTTGCTTCTAACATTTGGATCTTATCAATAGAGTTATGGATCATTGGATCTTATCAATAGAGTTACAGAACCAACCACAAGTTCAGAAGCAGTCTGTACTATCTACTATACCAACCTGCCCCTGTGAGTATGAAAACATGACACAAGCAAGCAATTATATATGGTAACAAAAATGAGAAAATGCCAATTAAAATTAGAAAGAATACACAGATCTTTTTCATGATTTGATCAAGAAATTAATGTTCTAAAAAAGAAAAAACAAACATAGCATGTAAACCTGGAGCAAACGCCACACAAGTAGTAGAGGTAAACTCCTTCTGCTCCCTCAGGATGTATGTCAACAGAGCAGCTGTACCACCCCCCAGTGAGTGTCCAACAACCTACAAGATTTGCCAATTGCCATGAACACCCATAGATTGCAATACTTTGAAAGAGACATGTAAACAAAGTTATGATGCATTATGTCATAAAAAGGTCATGCTGTAGTGATGCTCTTACTCTAGCATAAGAGTCAGAGAATAAAAAAAGAGCTATGAAACAACTAATACCTTTATTTTGAAGTCTGGGTACATGTGCAATGCTTGTGCCAGACAAGGCCCTGAGAGTTTCGCAATCCACCTAGCAGCTGCAACCATCCCAAAATGAGCATATCCTAGTACTAAGTCACTAACGCCACCTTCCTGTACAATTGTATGGTGGAAAGGAACCACAGCACCAGTGGCAGCTGTTAATGTATCTCTGATGCTATGAGTTCCCCTAATTAACAAAAGTATGGTCTTTTTGTCTCTATCAAGCAAAATTGTGAAAGCTGGCTTCAAAATCTGCAAGGAACCACATAAATTCCAGGATCAGTGCAAAGTAGACACTGTGATGCTTAGCTATTGGAATACAAAATCAGCAAAACAATGGCCACAAGGAAACAATAGAAGTTTTCACTCACTCCTGCTTTAGGTTCTTGCATAAGAACATCCTCCACAGAGTAGCCAGTCTCCTCTAAAAACAACGGGAATGGCTTTTTGGAGAAATGCCAGCAAAGTGTCAGCAAATTGAGAAGATACTTCAAGTCAGCAATTACTTCAGCTCCTTTGAGCTCCACACTATCATTTCCAGCATATATGCTTGCTACAGATAAGTTTCCCTGGAACACATTTCAGAAGCAGAGCTATAAAAAACTCTGTAACAATTTAGCAATCAGGGTCCACTCTGTATTTCCAGTTCGTCAAATAGCAGAACTAAACAAATTTTACGATAGACAGCTCTGTCCTGGTTATGTACTGTCACAGAGGAAGGCTTTAAAGGATGATATGCGCAAAATAGGACTGAAATGTAAAGCTAAGCTTAAATGTACATCACTCCACCATTGTCTTTCAACCTCCAGGAATCAGAACAAAATAAAATGGAAACAAAACTACCAACAATATGTGAGCCACCAACCTGTCTCTTGAGGAGGAAACTGATCCCGAAAGCAAGGTCACCGATCGGCCACTTCCCAAGGGTCTCCGAATACGTGAACCGCAGCGTCTCAGACAACGTCGAGATAGTCTCAAGCCAGGTGGCAGGGGCACGGACGTCCCTCCGCGACACCCGGCTCCTGCTGGGAGGACCCGGCGCGGCCCTGGGTGCCGCATCCCTGCTGTTGCTGCATTCCCCTTCCTGATTCAGCCTCTCTGTCTGCAGGCGGCGGTTCAGCGTGTAGTAAAGCAGCGCCGCAGCCCCAGCTGCGGTTGCCATTGTGGCTGTCGCCATATCGTGGAGGGCGTAGGCTGTAGGGGGCTTCAATTCGTCAGTTGCAATGAACCCTGCCCCGGATAGCCAGTGAGTGGGTCACAGCCTCCCGTGCAGTTGAAACCCAAAGGTTATTAATGGCGCAGTCAGACAGCGTTGTTTAACCCCCCGAGGCTTTCACAGTTCCACAGGCGATGCGATCTTGATCCTTGGGGGCAGTACAAAGTCAAACCTGGTACCACAGACGACAGGAAAACCTGAGTTTTTATTCCAGGAAGTCTATCGATTGGGTGAATGTACACTGATCACCGATAGCATAATCTTTTTTTTCCAGGTGTATGAACAGTTGGAGCATCCCCACCACATCCAATCGAACACTAGTACACTAGAGTAATTCAAACAAACAACTAACATGTCCAAGTCCAACACAGGTGAACTAGGAAGAAACCGGACGGACAAGGAAACAAGTAGCGATAATGAAAACAAAAAAAAAAAAATCATCCAGATAGAGATGTTCGATTGGAGACGTTACCTCGACTGCTCAACAAATGCGCGCGGCGCCGCGGTCGATCGGATTGGCCTGGGAGGCCGGAACCCGCTAGGGTTTTGGGAGGGGGAGCGGGAGACGAGTCTACCAACCGGTGCGGATTTTGCGCGAGCGGGGAGGGAGAGAGAGAGAGATAGGGAGACTGGGTTGGAGGCAGGAAATGGTGGCGTCGATTCTTGCGGCGCGGCGACGGCGGATGTGGAGGGGGGAGGAGGGCTTCCGTCCCGCCGGACGAGGCGCGTTTCCTTTTGCCCTTTCCGGGAAGAAGCGGTTGCGCTTGCGGGGGAACTCCTTGACTGATGAGCTGCTGCCGATGGCCGGTGGGGCCCGCCTTGGAGCGGTGGGTTTTCTTTGTGTGCTTTGCGGTGCGGCGGGGCAAAGCAGCCAGAGACAACCCAACACAACACAACACGGGTGGGGTGGGTGGCCGACCCAGTACGCGAGGGAGCCGCGTTCAGGTTGCTTCGAGGCCAAGGCCGAGGCCAGGCCCAAACGGACGTTCCGGAGGGTTGCCGATTGAGTAGGCGCAGCCAGATTGGACCCACAGGACTACTTCCATGTCAAACGTGCCTCAGTTTTTTCTAAAAAAATATTATGTAGCACAAAATAGACGTCCACAGTATATATACTCATCCTCCCTAAAAAATACATACACTCAACACTATAATTATACGTACGTAAATTCTATCTCTATAAACATTTTCGCAGGACTGTCGGATTTCGAGATTCACGAAATCACCACACATGGATTTCAAAATTCTAACAAATATATAATCTAATATCTATGTACACTCTCTCTCTCTCTCTCTCTATATATATATATATATATATATACATCTATAATATCTTAGAGCATCTTCAATAAATTCCCAAAAAATAATTGGTTAATGAGTTTTTCAAGCTAAGAAAAATTGGGAGCAAACAGTTTTTAAAAAACTCGCTTCTAAAATATACCTTCTCCGTTCTAAATTATAAGTTGTTTTGACTTTTTAAATATATCGAGTTTGTTATATATCATATTTTTGATTGTTAATTTCAGAATTCAATAATATTAGGATAATGAAATGTTTTGTTTTGGTCAGTGGTACTGCTGGTACACATATGGTATATCCAGGAGAAACGGTTGTCTTTCTCTAGCTGAACGGCGACCAGCTAGGCAGCTTTTTTCACTTGACCATGCTGGATTTTTGTTTAAACCTGTTTGACAATGAATATGTGAGCAGAATAAACGAGTTTGTTATGAATAAGGGATAACTAGATAGAATTGAGATAGGGATTCAGCAAGCACAAGGAAGATCAGGAGGAAGCACGGCTGAACTCCGTGAGATTGAGGACGGGCACGAAGGCCGTTTGGGGGTAGTTACAGAATAGCGGTTCTTTCTTGTCTTCTACGAATCCGCCTATCAGTTTATATCCATGCCGATGCGGTTACAAGGCCGACTAGCCCATTACTTCTACCAGACTACGGCTCAAGGCCCAATACATGACAGAGTTGTGCTTCAAAATAGGAGATTAACCTTGTTCGGTTGGAGTTAGAATTCCAACTTTTTCCACTCTCTCTCCATCACATCAATTTTTACCCGCATGTATGGAGCATTAAATATAAGTAAAAAAATAACTAATTACACAGTTTAGTTGTAAATCACGAGACGAATCTTTTGAGCCTAGTTGGGTCACGATTGGACAATATTTACCAAATACAAACGAAATGCTACAGTTGCAACTTTTTCTAACTTCCTCCAACCGAACAAGGCGTAAATAATGGTCCTGGCACCAGAAGGGCCGCTGAACAAAACCCAACACTGGCATGGCAACTGAATTTTGCATGAATGCAATGTCAAGAAATGCCATGAATCATGATTCATGAGGAAGGCAGGTCAGCCTGGGAATCATGAGTAGAACTCAATGTTGATGTTGCTTGTAATAAGGCCCAAACTGGTGTATTCAGAGTAGGCGGAATTGCGAGGATCAGGTCGTTCTGTCCTTGTGTCGAACTTTGCAAGTCCGTGGCTCCGCTGAACAATTGAAACCTGGCCTGCGTAGAGAAGGACTGAAGCTTGTTTTTTTTTTAAAGAAAGGACTGAAGCTTGTTGCTGGGTGGGTTCAGAAAGATCAGGAGAGAGTGCAATAGTATAGCTTCATAGCCTGTTGCTCAGTGGACTGAAACTTACATCTGACTGTAAAGTTCAGAAAGATCAGCAAAGAGAGTGCAATCCAATCTTATATAGCTCGTGGGTTAGCCCAATTAGCAATACGAACGGCGCACTGCAACTCCCGTGCTGTTTTGGGCTTTTGGCCCGAGAGTGCTCCTTCTCTAGGCGAGCTCACTGCATTTAATCAAAAAAAAAAAAAAAAAAGGCGAGCTCACTGCAGCTGATTGTAACATGTCTTTTAAGATCTCTCCTCTGCCAAAAAAATGCTAAATTTGATTCACGCTATCTTTTTTAAAAAACAAAAATTATTGTAACAGCCGCTATTGGGTTCTCTTGTTCATACGCACTTTGGCCTTGAGCCACACGGATTTGATTGTGAAGCGATGTGTTCAGATCCTCATATCATTATTATATTGAAATCAAATTCTAACAGAATCAAGAAAATCATAAGGTTTGTTGGAAGATTTGGACTCCCTACTGATTGATAGAGTCTGTGTCACGTCACTTGATGATGACTTTGCAAATAAAAACAAGAAGAATCGTCTCCTTCTCTTGTCTCTCGATCTCTCGCGAGTCCATTTTGCAATCGCTCGAAGTGTGCTGTTGTGTCCAACAACATAAAGTTGCGGTGTTTGTTTTGTAGCGCTCGTGTATAGTACGTTGATTCCTTTGGTGAATTATTAGTGTTGCAGTTGTATTATTAAAAAAAAAAACTCTTTCCGACCCTATATACCACATGTTCTAGGAAAGAAAAAGGTTGTACTTGTCGGAGCGAATGGTCATTATCTTTCCCATAAGGCCGTTGGTTTGATTAAAAAAATCCTTTTTAAAAATAATCATAGAAGCTCTGTCTATCAATTAAGATGAAATGAATTTTATACACAAGCAAATTCTTTTCTTTTTGAAATTTTGATCAACAAATTGTACTCCTAGTGGGCATATACATAGTTGAACAAAAAGACACAGTCGTGGCGACATGAGCCACAGGATCTTTGGAAGGAAAGATACCAACCCATGAAGAACTGTCTCTGTTGTCAGTTGTCGTCGTCGCCTCTCGGAGGGAGGAAGACAGTGTGCAACGTGTTTCATTTCAGATTTCACCGATGAGCATTCAGTTTAATACAGGGATCTAAAGCTTTTCAAGTAAAGCAAGGTGATCATGCGTAAGTTTATCAGAAATACTATAGAAGGTATACAGATATTTATATAACTTGCAATAAATAAAAACTTCATCATCATGTAAGTAATCAGTCATGCGCATTTATCATAGGACTACAAAGAAAAAAGAGAGCGTGTGTAGTACTGCACGGCGTACAATGCGTCTGTTTCAAATCAGTTATATAATTAGTGCACGTATTATTGTAGGACAAGAAGAAAAAAAGAAAGCGTTCTTCTTCGATAGAGAACTCCTTGTTCTTTTAGGAAAAAAAAATCAATCAATACAAACGTATATAGGAAATATGGTTTTTATATTATCAAGCAAATCTGAAACAAAGAGTTCTGTTTCTTTCTTTGTGAACTCTTTTCTGATTCTTGGTTGAGATCGATTCAGAAAGATGCCATACAGTACAGTACAGATGGAGATGAACAAGAATTGGCTTGCTAATCCTTGTATATTAGCAAAGAACACGGCAGACGAAGGAGAGGGAAAGAGAGCAATAGAAAACGAGAGAGAGAGAGAGAGAGAGAGAGATTGGCCTGTGTACAGTGTGTACAGCAGGCCTGTGTACAGCGTGAGATCGAGCTTAGAAGCCGACGGTGACGACCGGCGCGAACGCGGTGCCGAAGGCGCAGTCGGGGCCGGCCGGGCCGTGGAGGGAGCCGATGACGGCGGCGCTTTCGAGGAGGTCGTTGATCGCCGAGGCGTAGTAGGCGCGCAGCCGCTGCATCGTGCGCCTGTACAGCACGGCCAGCCACCGCATCCGGAGCCGCCGGACCGCACCAAAGAGCTTCCTTTTGCCACCGAGCCTTGCCACGGCCATCTTCTTCTTCTTCCTTGTCCCCGCCGGCACCGGCGGTGACGCCGACGCTCCACCCGCCGCTCTGGTGGCCACCAGTCTCCGCGGCACCCGGAACATCATCGGCCGCCGCGGGTGACGCGGGCCGGCGGAACGAGCTGCTGGTGCTCGTCCTCCATCAGATCGATCACTGCTCTCCTCTCCGGCCGCCGGAGCTCCGATCCTCTCCCGCTGTTGGCTGTGCTGGCAAGGCAAGGAGGAGGGAGGGGCTATAGCAGCTAGCAATCAGAGCTAATGGACAATGGCATGTGAAGGTTGAGTAGGACCGTGATTTGCGAGGGAGCCTGAGTAGTTTATAGGGTACCGTTAAGTACTCAAAGCTTGCAGCATTGTTTATAGGGTACTTGGATGGGTACTCGTACTCTATTCTCGGGAAATGTAAGCAGCTAGTCAGAGATGCATGACGCCATGCTAGTGTTACCAGCTCAATATAAGGGGGAAAAAGCTAGTTTAGTTTGTTTCCCTGAGAAAAGCTAGTTTGCTTTCCTTTCTTAGACTAACTCCAACAGCGGACGCAAAAGGAGACGCATACCTAGAATGGGTTCGGCACAGTGAAAATCAAGCCTCCAACGGACGACGCAAAGCGCGAACCCATTTTGCGTCCGAAGTGAGAGGGAAGGCAAATATGCGTCGTCGTGAGGAGACGACGCAAATCTCTGGCGTCGGAGTGGTGGGGCCCGTAGGAGGCGTCGGCGTGGGTCGGCCCGCGGATGACGACGGCAAGGCGGGCCGGATGGTGGCCGGGCGGCGGCGGCGGCTTCGCCATGGGAGGCCGCAGCAGACGTCGGCGTGTGGCGCCACCGCTGGATCCGGCCGCCGGGCCGCGCCGCCGCGGATCCGACCGCCCAGCGCGCCCGTGCCGCCGGATTCCGCCGCCCCCGAAGCCGCCCGCCGCCGTAGGCAAGGGAGCTCGTCGGGGAAGAGGTCGTCGGGCGCCGGGAGGAGCGGGATCCGCCCGGGAGCTCGATGGGGGAGGAGAGGTCGTCGCCTCGTCGGCACCGTGGAGGAGCGGGGCGCGCCCAGCGGAGCCGCCGGGAGAGAGGGGCTCGGACCGCGGCGGGGGAGCTTCGCCGGGCGTCGAGGAGTGGCCGCGGGCGAGGAGCGGGCGGCGGCGCGGCGGCGGGCGGGCGTTTGCGTCCGCCTGTTGGAGAAGCTCGCTCTGGGGGCGCGACCCATTCCTTGGACGCGACCCAAATCGTCGAATGGGTCTTCTATTTGGGTTCGGTCTGTTGGAGTTAGTCTTACCAGTAACTAGATTAGGTTGTGATCTATATGAACTGAGCTGGCAGCTGCCCTGTTCTAACTTCAATTCCATTCCAAGTGTATACGTTGACAGACAGCGACAGCTTGTGGGGCTATATAAAAAGTACTAGTAAACTAATAAAATTCTATCCACGCAAAGGATAGTGCATGTATGGGCAGCAAATTAATTTTGGTTCAATATATACTATTCTCAGCCATTCCCAACTGCTTGACGGTGACATATCTGAACTCTGAATTGGACGGGATGCGCATACCAAGCTGGATAGGATCAGCAAGCCACTGAAACGGGATCCTTTCTGTCTGCGGATTATTGTCTTGCGTGTAGTACTCTCTTGCAGTCTGAAGTCATGGGAGCGAGAGCAGAGGATCTCGTTCCCTCTTGTTGTGATGAGTCATGGCACAGCATGACTTGAGGAATAAGCATGCATGGGATGGAAGTTATAAAAAAATTGGGCAGCATGCGTCAGAGCTTACCTCAGTCGGTATCGAAATGCATGGTAGTACAATACAAGCACACCAACTGTACAAATATTAGCATATTGATTGATGCAATCGTAGTACCCGTTGTTTATTTATGGTGGTATCAACCACCCGTCCAATCTCTAGACGGTCAAAGCTTCATGCTTGTATGTATATATACACATAAGGAACACATGCTTGGGCAGCTTGGACTCATCGATCACAGGCACAGCGCGCGAGGATACGATCACACATGATTTGATGATTTTATTTCATTATCAGAAGAAGCAGATTAAAGTTACAGCATAAAAACAACTCAGTAATCCAAGGATTATCGAAAGCTCCCAAAGCAAAACTGCAGGCAGCTGCAACAATACGCGACTCTGCAGGCAAACAAGGAAGAACTGAAGAGACTATGGAAGCAACTGTCGAACTCCTCACAACAACCTTACAATTAGGCCGTGGAACTCAGCCTGAGGCTGATCCCATCGCTGCGCCTCCTCCATTGCTCACTGGAACAGCAGCTGTGCACACTGTGTGTGTGGAACTGGAACGTTCGCGAGTTCCGTTCTTTCAATCCATCCATTGCATCCAACCCGGCCCACAAGGAGCTACCACCAAGGAGCTTCCTTGTTGATTGAGTCCACCATTGCCACATCCAGGTCCACAAGCAAGCCCGATTGCACCGAGCTTACCTTGGCCCAAATTAAGCCCCAAACAAACCTCGTGACTGAAGACGCATGTTGTCTCTAACTCTCATACATTGCGTATGGTACGTGGTTATATCTATGGAAGCCTTATCCCTGTAGGTATTGGTATCGAATAAGTATCGGTAATGCTTGGGGTCGGACATGTCCGGTCCCCAGCATCTGCCGGACATGGCGCTTCAGCGCCCCCCCCGCCCACGCCAGCGCCCGCCGCCGCCCCGCCGCCGCCCCCGCCGGGTTAGGGCTCACTCCCATTCGGCCGGCCGGCCGGGCCGCCTGGCGGCGGTCGCCGATACGGCGGTGGTGGCGGGTTGGCCGGCGGTGACTCGGCGGCCAGGCGGGCCGGCATGGGCGGTGGGTATGGGTAGGCGGGCGGGGCGAACGCGGGCGAGGGGGAGAGGAAGAGGGCGGCCGCCGCCGGCTCGGAGCTCCGGCTGTGCCATGGCGGGGGGGCGGGCGCGGGAAGAAGGAGGCCGGGGAGGAGCTCGCCGGGGCGGGGGCGGGGCGTCGGCGTCCGGACGCCGCCGGCGTCCGGACGTCCGGCGCGGCCCCTACCCAATAAATATTAGAGATACGGGCACCACCCCCACATCGTTTCATCATAAAACAAACATTAACAGCACGCAAGCTTGTGAGTTACTCGAGACGGACGTATCGGGCCGGGGAGACAAGGAGGCGAGGCACAGGCCGGTCATGGAGGCGGCGAGTCGGCTGGATTCGGAGAGGTCGGGAGCGGAGGAGGAGGAGGCGGCGGCGAGTCAGCTAGAGTCAGAGAGGTCCACGAAGGAGCGGGCGGAGAAGGAGGCGACGAGGCAAGCGCGGCTCGAATCATTGAGTCGACGTGGCCTTCTCCGCTCGAAGGGCTCCATCCTTGTCAATCTAGAGTTCTAGACAACTGCGATGAAGTCCGTGCCACCATCAACGTTGATCGCTTCCTAGGCCTTAGGAGGTAATAATCACGCGTCACCAGCCTTACATGGCTTTCTGTTTGGTGACGCAAATCACAACCATGAAATCACTATATGTTTTTTTGTGTTATTGACAGAAATATTTGTCAATTTTATTCATTTTATTTTTAGTCTAGACCTGTACTGTTTTGCTATTGATAATAACATTTTTTTTATTTTTATTCTAGACCTGCGGAGGAGAATGAGGGGTTTCTTGCAATGGAAAAGCATATTTGGAACGCTCCAATGGATTTTTGGAAATCCAAAAATATTGTAAGAAATCTCTGCTACATGAATTTCGTTTATTGTGTACTTTGTTCGCATATAATCCTTTATTAATTTTTATGTGTTTCAACCACAGAGCTGTGAATATGATTTGATACCTGACACCATGAAAATGTACCCTATGCTTGAGGGGCACTCTTGGTACCATTGCAACCTTATGGGTCAAAAGAGGGATATTGCCTACCGTAGCTCTATATTCATTTTTGTTGAAGTCAAATGCCAATCAGAACCCAATAAAGAGAGGAGCTTTAGTGTAACGTCTTGCGTCACACTCGGTACGGATATTCTCCTTCCATACTCCGTAGGTGTTGACACTAAAGTACTTTTTATTGAATCTCTTCATGCTTGTGTGCAGATGGGAAGAGCGGCCACGGCTGCAGATTATGTCCTAGTTTTATGAATATTTGGCATCCATTGAGAGAATGTTTTACGTGGCAGTGAAGACGGACAGACTGTGTTCTTTTATACTATTTAGTGAAAGCAAGATTCTCGGACCAAAACTTTAGAGAATGGGAGAAGCTGTCTGATTCTAGTCCCTAATGGGTGCTGATGCTTCGTTGTAATTTTAATATTGTTTAGTGAATTTGAGGTATTTTGAATAAATTGTGAACATGTTTGAACTATTATGGGAGAATGTTTGATTCTAGTCCCTATGTAGTTTTAATCATACATTGAGATTTGGAACCACCACATTTGTGCTTGGTATACTCTTCTATTGTCTTAATACCGACTTGTATTGTCATATAACAAGCATAGAAGCACTTACTGAGTTTATTTGTAATTTTGCCTTTCAGAGTTTCTTCATTTGTTTACTCTCTTCGACTTGTATTATGTCATAGAATCACTTTGTGATTCACTAATACAACAAAACCGCACTAGTAGTGTTGATCAACTTACCTATAGTCGGACCCAAAATCCTAAAATTATGGGCCAGGTCTCATCAACTGTATTTTGGCCACTCAAAGTCAGACAATTCACAACGTCATTAGTTATAGCGGGATGCAATGACAATGCAAGGTAGGGGGCACAAAACATTAACAAAAAGGTTGTGGAACAATTATAATAATGAACCAATGAACAATATTAAACATTTTTCTGTTATGTCTTAGACTTGCTTCTCTTGTTTATGCCGAGTTTTTGTCTGTTTGATATGCGATATAACCTAGTGCCAAGGCATTGGATTCATGCTCTCATTTTTTGGTGGTAATTGTTCATGGGAAGGATTTGATACAACTTTTTTCATGTTACCTCTAATACACATTATCTTTGTGTTATCGTTGCCACTCGTGAAGCCAAACAACACCTAACATGGTCGCCTTGCCCGATATTGTGTCTGAAACAACAAAGAGTCCAAGTTTTTGTCTAAAAGAAAAAGAAAATCTCACGATCATGTTATAAACACACTAAAGGCTTGTTTGACTATACTCGTACATGTTTCATTCCACGCGTGTTGGAATGAATTAGAATCAAAATAAGTTATTTTTTCACTCTAGATCTATGTAGATTGCAAGTAAACAAAACATCATGAGTCTACTTTCAAAGCCCCAAGCCACGATTTCTTCCACGCTATGCACAGAGTACCATTACTACTCAGTAAGTTCTAAAGAATTATGTATAGCTAACACCAATGGTCATAGAAGTCCACATCTGGCATCAATTCTAATAATTTCCCAAAAGGAACAAGAGAACACTGACCTTGTCGAAAAGCTTGGGTGAATCGGGCTTCCCCAATAGGCCAATACAACACTTTTTTATTAGCTCCAAGGTCCATGTAGCATGGATAAAAAAAAGTAGATGCTCTAGAGTTATCATAGTGGTTTGCAGAAGCTACATATGCTTAGAGAAAAGTGGTGGTGCATGCTAAAAAAGAAGGGGGTGAGAAAATAAGGTAAGGCATAATGAAAGGAAAAAGCTTTTTTACAAAACCATTGGTAGTGGTAGTTTGTATTGTGTGAATAATAATCTCAATATTTCTTCGTCTACGTGGATCATTTTATTTGTATCGAAACCACTTGCAGTGTTAGTTAGCCTCCATGAGTGATGCCCTCACGCAAAAGCTTGAGGTATGTACATGTACTCTTGTACAACTGCTCTTGCTTTCAAGTAGTCGGTGAATAATGCGTCTGCCAAGTACTGCATGTACCTCGCATTAAGACGTGTCCACGTGCATCCGCAGAAACGCCCAAGACATTCCACCAATGACAATGAGGCAGTGAGGCAGTGAAGGTAGTAGAGCAAGCGGACTCCAAAGTCCAACCCAACTCAGCCAACAAGAGAGAGAAACTGGGGAAAGCAGACTCCTGATCTCCTCGACAGCGTGGCCAATCCAAGGTCCACACATAGCCCGGGCCCACACCTGTTTTACGATACTGTTGTCACAAACCAAACCAACCAACCCCCTCGGCCGCATTGACCAATCTGCTCCGGGCACCATGGCGAGGATCACGGGCCCCGCGCCTCGCCGTCCTGCTCGCTCTCGCCGTCCTCGCCGCCGTCGCCGTCGCCGTCGCCGCGGCGGCGGCGGCCGAGGCGCGCGCGCAGTCCACGTACATCATCCACCTCGCGCCAGGCCACCCGGCGCTGTCCGCCGCGCGCGCCAACGGCGGCGGCGAGGCCGTCCTCCGCCGCCTCCTCCCGCGCCGCCTGCGCGCGCCGCGCGCCGCGCGTGCTCTACTCCTACCAGCACGCCGCCACGGGCATCGCCGCGCGGCTGACGCCCGAGCAGGCCTCACACTTCGCGGCCGGGGAGGGCGTCCTGGCCGTGTACCCGGACCAGGCGCGGCAGCTGCACACCACCCACACTCCGGCGTTCCTCCGCCTGACCGAGGCGGCCGGTCCTCCCGGCCGCGTCAGGGTCCGCGTCGTCGTCTGCTGTCGTTGGCGTGCTCGACACCGGGCTCTACCCCATCGGCCGGGGCTCGTTCGCGGCAGCGGATGGGCTTGGCCCGCCGCCCGCTTCCTTCTCCGGCGGATGCGTCTCCACGGCCTCCTTCAACGCGTCCGCTTACTGCAACAACAAGCTCATCGGCGCCAAGTTCTTCTATCGGGGGTACGAGGCCGCTCTCGGCCACCCCATCGATGAGACCAAGGAGTCCAAGTCGCCGCTGGACACTGAGGGCCATGGCACGCACACCGCCTCCACGGCGGCTGGCTCGCCGGTGCCCGGCGCCGGGTTCTTCGACTACGCCAAGGGGCAGGCCGTGGGCATGGACTCCGGCGCGCGCATCGCGGCGTACAAGATCTGCTGGACGTCTGGATGCTACGATTCCGACATCCTCGCCGCCATGGACGAGGCCGTCGCCGACGGCGTCGACGTCATCTCCCTCTCCGTCGGCGCCAACGGGCACGCCCCTAGCTTCTTCACCGATTCCATCGCCATCGGCGCTTTCCACGCGGTGAAAAAGGGCATCGTCGTCTCCTGCTCCGCCGGCAACTCCGGCCCCGGCGAGTACACCGCCGTCAACATTGCGCCGTGGATCCTGACCGTCGGCGCGTCCACCATCGACCGCGAGTTCCCCGCCGATGTGGTCCTCGGCGACGGCCGCGTCTTTGGCGGTGTGTCTCTGTACGCTGGTGACCACCTGGACTCCAGTCAGCTGCCGCTGGTGTTCGCCGCGGACTGTGGTTCCCGCCTGTGCCTGGTGGGCGAGCTCGACCCGAAGAAGGTGGCCGGCAAGATCGTGCTTTGTCAGCGTGGTAACAACGCTCGCGTCGAGAAAGGAGCGGCGGTCAAGCTCGCCGGTGGCGTCGGAATGATCCTCGCCAACACCGAGGACAGCGGCGAGGAGCTCATCGCCGACTCCCACCTCGTGCCGGCGACTATGGTCGGGCAGAAGTTCGGCGACAAGATCCTGTACTACGTCCAGACGGACCCGTCGCCGACGGCGACCATCGTGTTCCGCGGCACGGTCATCAGCAAGTCGCCGTCGGCGCCGCGGGTTGCGGCGTTCTCGAGCCGAGGCCCCAACTACCGCGCGCCGGAGATCCTCAAACCCGACGTCATCGCCCCCGGCGTGAACATACTCGCGGCGTGGACCGGCGCCGCCTCCCCCCACCGACCTGGCCATCGACCCGAGGCGCGTGGAGTTCAACATCATCTCCGGGACGTCCATGTCCTGCCCGCACGTGAGCGGCCTCGCCGCGCTGCTCCGCCAGGCGCACCCGGAGTGGAGCCCCGCGGCGATCAAGTCGGCGCTCATGACCACGGCGTACAACCTGGACAACTCCGGGGAGACCATCAAGGACCTCGCGACGGGCGAGGAGTCGACGCCGTTCGTCCGTGGCGCCGGTCACGTCGACCCCAACGCCGCCCTCGACCCGGGGCTGGTGTACGACGCCGGCACCGACGACTACGTCGCCTTCCTCTGCACGCTCGGGTACTCTCCGTCGTTGATCTCCATCTTCACGCAGGACGCGTCGGTCGCCGACTGCTCGAAAAAGTTCGCTCGCCCCGGCGACCTCAACTACCCTGCCTTCGCCGCCGTCTTCTCCTCCTACAAGGACTCGGTCACCTACCACCGGGTGGTGCGCAACGTCGGCAGCAACTCCAGCGCGGTGTACGAGGCCAAGATCGTCAGCCCGTCCGGCGTGGAAGTCACGGTGAGCCCGAGCAAGCTCGCGTTCGACGGTAAGCAGCAGAGCCTGGGCTACGAGATCACCATCGCGGTGTCAGGCAACCCGGTGATCGTGGACGCAAGCTACTCGTTCGGGTCCATCACCTGGAGCGATGGCGTGCACGACGTCACGAGCCCCATTGCCGTGACCTGGCCGTCCAACGGTGGAGCAGCAGCCATGTAGACTGCTGCTGCTGTTGCTACTACTCTGGCCAGTTTGTACAGGGCCATCAGATCCGAGATTTCCACGCGTCGCATCCTGCCTGACATTGTTTATCTGATCGAGATCAAGGTGAGGAATAGGATGCCTGATTCTCCGATGTGTCATCATAATTTACTCGACTGAACTACGGAATAATTCAGCTGCCCCTATCGTGGTTGTGGACCAATGGACAATGCTTGCAGTTGGAGCTCTCTCTTTTCATCATTTTAGGAGTAGGTTGGTTGGAGTAGTGTACGTGACTGGCTGCTTGCAACTTGCAAGGCAGCGAGGATTCCATTATGGCCGATGGCGATTGGACATGTATGGATAAAGTTTGTAACGACTGGAATGATCATTGTACCATCTTTTTCTATGCTGGCATGTTTATGGCTCTATTTGCTTTGTGTGTCACTTGGTACGCGTGCTATAAGAGGCGAGACATGGCTAATTGGCTATGGCACCTGAGTGTTCCTAAGCCATCTGAAACATTCTGTTGTTTTGGACCATCTGATGAAGACTGAACAAATCACATTATCTTCAACCTCCGGAGCTCCTCTTAGCTCCTCTTGGACAACATTATCTTCAACCTCCGTTTTGGACCATCTGATGAAGACTGAACAAGTCAAATTTATCTCAATTTCCGGTGCTCATTGAGCACTTCTTGGAAAGCAAATATTTGGTACACGACCAAATATAACTGCATATTCTTTATTTAATTCGATCCAAAACAAAATTATGGTTTGAGCACTTCAAAAACTGCGTGTGCTCTCATGGACCTTTGGAAAACTGTCCCTTTGATCTAGATGGTTTGGCATCAAGTTCTCTCGGAACAATTCACTTTGAAAAACACATCATATAACTAGTAAAAAACTTTGTGTTGATCTCAATGCATTTCCCAAGGGTTTCAATGAATCAATGTGGTCCTCATTTACATCACGTGTAACATTTGGAAAACTGATAAAAACTTAAAGTCCTAAGTCTTTTGCGATAAAAAAAACATTTGGAAACCTTAACAATCGCATAACCATCAAACCATGTAATTGCCGTGGTCTGAGTTTTATTTCAATGGACTTTAATCCCCCTTGTTTACTGTAGCCACCTAAAATGCTCAGATAATATTACATCTTTCTTTTTGAAGACTATATGGGCGGACATAATAACCATGCTCGACTCTGATAATGAACCAGGTCCCCAAGCAGGGGAGCTGGGAGCACTGACCACCGAGCATCACAGTACATCACAAATCGGATTGGACAATGAATGCTACTAGAACGGTAATGTCGTCCGGCTTCCCCTTGCGCAATCGCCTTGAGCCTGGTTGCTTTGACCTCTCGTAAGCGACGCCGGCGATGATGTCCGCCATGTTCTTGGGCGAGAAGCCCAGCTTGGTGCCCATCTGCACGGCGAGCTCCAGCTGCTCCTCGAGAATGTTGTCGAACAGCCCGTCCGTCCCGACCACCACGACGTCCCCAGCCCTCACCGCGAGCTGCCCGGACTTGGCATCCGCGACCCTGTCGATGTTTACGGCCTTGGCGCTGAGCTGAAACGTCGTGTCCCTGGAGGAGAAGAGGTGCTGTCTCCGCCGGGCTTCGCTGGAGGCGAAGCGAAGCTTGGCTCGCGTGGTGCGGGACAGGTGCCGCTGCGGCGTCGACAGGAACACGATCTTGCCGCCCCGGAGCACGACGAAGGCGCTGTCGCCGATGTACGCCCAGTCCAGGGCGTCGCCGGCGAGCGACAGGATCACCGCCGTCGACGCCCCCGTGGCACCCGACGCGGCCGTCTCGTCGTATGCCCGCTGCAGCAGCGCGCGGGGGGCAGACGTGCGCGCCGGGCTCCAGGCCGGCAACCTCCGCGGAGGCGCTCGTCATGAGGCCGCGGGAGAAGGCGGCAGCGTCCACGCCGTAGTCCTCGTACGCGCCGACGCCGTCCGCCACGCCGAGGACGCCGGCCTTGGCGTTCCCGAAGTGCGCGTCGTGGTCGTGCCGCGGCACGTAGCATGACGCCCAGTCCATCCTCAGCGCCGCCGCCGCCGCCGCTGCGTTGTCGGGTTCCGTCGGGCCGCGGTCATCGGCATCCGGACCGTCAGCAGCCTCCACCGTTGCCGGCGGCTCCAACAGGGAGGCGGCGAAGTCGGCGACCTCGTCGTCCTCGCCTGGAGCTGGCGTGGGGGACACTCGATTGCCGAGCCCCAACGCGACGCGGAGCGCGTCAGGGACGCGCGCGTCAATGTCTTCGAGGGTTTGGCGGATCTGCTGTAACTTCTCCATCGTCGTCGCCATCGTCCGTCACCTAATTTTTGATTGTCCGCCACGTTTCCGTGATTTATATACTGGATGGAAATACTGATCCTCTTCGTCTACGTATTCGTGTCGTAGACAGAATCAAGGAAAGGGCAGGCTGTAAAATCCCCGATCAGGTCGGACAGCAGTCATGTCCCATGTGCCCACCCCCCGCCACTGTTATTGGGCCAGGTGGAGTGCTGTTGTTGGGCCATGCACCCGACCCTCATGTATGTTTCTTTTACTTTTCCTTTTTCGCTGCTATTAGCGCGTGACGTAAGTAGTGCTGCTACTTTTTCTATCCTTTTTATTTTTTTTTTATTTATTTATTTTTCTTGCTTTTTATACTCTTTTGTTTTTTTCATGCTTTCTTCTATTTATTTTATTTTCTTTCCTTTTGTGTTTACGTATCTATTTTTTTTGTCATATATACCTTTTTTCATTTATTTTTAATCTAATTAATTATTTTCTTTATTTATTTTTTACATTTTCTTTTATTTATTTTTTATTTTATTTTTTATATTTTTGGTGGATTTTCTTATATTTATTTTGTTTTATATTTCCTTATTTTTATTTTTACTCTAATTATTTTTTCCCTACATTTAGGTTTTTTTAAATTAGGTTATTTATTTATATATATTTCATAGCATTTGTTATTTTTTCTCTTTTGCCTTTTCTCTTCTTCTTTATTGTACTTCAATTAATTATTTTAATTAGTAATTTCCTTTATTTTCATGTTTTACTTTTTTCTTTGTAATGCCCATATAGTATACATGTTACATGTGATATTAACGTAGCATACATGTTACATGTGATGTGATGTTCTTTGATGTATTTTTTCCTTGTGTTTTGTTCTATCATTTAGTAATATTTTTTTTATCTATGATTCTATGTATCTTTGATTATTCACACTATATTATGAGATTCTCTATAGTATTTTCAAGTTACTCGATTATTCACACTATATTTTAAGTTACTATGATTCTATGTATCTTTGATTACGCGTTACAAGGTGCTACCAAGCTGTTTTTTTATAACAGCTACCAAGTTGCTTTGGATCATGACGGTTTGATAGTGTAGCGAATTTGTAAACTTCTTGGGTTGTCCTGCAACTAGGGTTTGCATGTTTGATTCTAGCGCAAACTATTGGGCCTTTTTCAGTCGCCTAGACAACATAATATCGTGGACACTTGTAAAAAATCATGAACACAAGATGAACGTCGTCATCGCAGCATGGCCTCTTTCAAAAGTTCAAACAAGATATGTCTTCTCCATTTTGTAGTCTTCTCTAGTTTTTATGAAGTTTATGGAAAAAATACGCCAATATATCTACACCATTATAGTAGTGTGTTTAATTAATATTATCAATGTTAATATATTTATATTTTAAGTCTGATCAGAATTAGAGAGGTTTGATTTAAGCAAATGGAATAGAAAAAAAAGAGACACACTACGGGAGAAGCAAGATTTGCCGAGTGCCAAAAATCAGACACTCGGCAAAGAAATTCTTTGCCGAGTGCCAAAAATAATTGCACTCGACAAAGAGTGTCTTTGCCGAGTGCCACAGGGTGCCTGGCACTCGGCAAAGAGCGGCACTCGGCATTGCCGAGTGCAAC
Organism: Chrysopogon serrulatus; assembly: GCA_015844335.1. Classification (NCBI taxonomy): domain Eukaryota; kingdom Viridiplantae; phylum Streptophyta; class Magnoliopsida; order Poales; family Poaceae; genus Chrysopogon; species Chrysopogon serrulatus. The sequence goes on along the minus strand of JADLZL010002971.1, from coordinate 51,535 downwards.
ACTCGGCAAAAAGTGGCGCTCGGCAAAAAAAAGTCACTTGACGGCCGAGGCTGCCCACGCCGTCAAAAAATTTTTTGGCCGAGTTATGTCATGCATGTTGTATTCGAGCTATCTATATACAATCACTCAATTGGGTCATATTGTGGATGCAAAGGTAGTTTCCTGAACTTACTTTTAAAAGCAAAGCCTTCTATCACAATTTGTAAGTTCTTATTAGTCCATGCTTGTGCGCTTAAGTGGCTCGCAAAAGTTGGAATTAAATTGAACATGTCATTTTAGTTCACTTTTGTTGTCTTCTCTGAACTTTGTTTGAAGACTTTACTACTTTATATTTAGGTACTTATGATTTGATAGGCATTTCAGAGTGCATATATAGACATGGCACTTTTCTTATTTGATCATTATGCATTTGAAGCTTGCCAATTGGCAGCTCTGAAAATGTGTCTTAGTTTTCTTTTATTTGTAAAAAAAATGACTAACTAGGGATAACTAGGGACGCAAGTTGCTAAGGTTTACCTGGGGATGGAAAAATGATTATCTGGGGATGGAAACAGCTAAGGTTCTAGGGCTATCTGTAGTTTACATACAAGAATTTGCATTTGGCAAAGAAACTTTTTTAAAAAATAAAAAAATAGGCTTTGCCGAGTGCCGGGATGTGGCACTCGGCAAAGAGTTTTTCTAAAAAAAATGAAATTTCTTTGCCGAGTGTTGCATTCGGCAAAGAAAATAAAATAAAATAAAAAGAAGATGGCGTCGGCCGTTGGCGAACGACGTCAAATCTTTGCCGAGAGCCAACACGGCGCTCGGCAAAGCCTTTGCCGAGTGCCCGAGATTCGGCACTCGGCAAAGAAATCTTTACCGTGAAGAGATATCTTTGGAACCTCTTTTGCCGAGTGTTGCACTCGGCAAAGGCTTTGTCGAGTGCAATCATACCTCGGCGAGTGCTTGAGGCACTTGGCAAAGATGCCGAGTCCTGTAGTGACACTATACATAGGGGGTTGAATATTGTTTTAAAGAGAATTGTCGGTGCTAGAACTGGCGGTCCTAGCACCAACGAGTGAATTTGTGGTGCGTGTTCCCAACCCCCGGATGGTGTACAAGATGAACACAAGGATTTATACTGATTCGGGCAAGAGAAGGCCCTACGTCCAGTGAGGGGGAGGAGTTCTTGTATTATCTTGCACCGAAGTGCTCGTAGGTAGGGTGTACAAGCAGTGAGAGAGGGACGGGGCCTCAAGTCTCGTGATGATTGAGGAGGATGCCGATGCCGGGCTTGTGTGTGTGCCTGTCATCTAAGGGTCTCTGCCTTCCCCCTTTATAGCCGCAAGGGAAGGCGGGGGCCTTACAAGAAGGTGGTCATGCTCGTAGCTGGGTCACGTGCTTCCGTCCTCCCTCGGACGAGGCTCCGGCGTGGGCCGACAGTCCCGGACCGTGACGAGGCAGTGCGACGTCGCCTCCTTGCCCCTGTTGTCCGGAATGACGGACGTCCCTGTTGAGTGCGTCGGAGGGGGCGCCAGAGCCCTGTAGCTTTGACCCGCATGGAGGCCGAGGCTCGGGTGGCCTCGGAGCTTGTCGCCATACGGAGAGTGGTTGGAACAGCCGTGACCGGGTCAGCCGGCACGTTGGTCGCCCATCCCGGCTCGAGCTCACTGTGGTGGACTGTTGGTTGACCTGGAGGGGTGTCCACCCACTCCCCGCACGGGGGGGGTGACGCCGGGGTCGCTGTGGGCCTTGGCGTGTTGGATGGCGCCCGGGTTCCGGCGATGGGACCTGGCGGAGGGTTAGGCAAAGATAGCTGCCCCACCGTGGGCGGGCGTGGCCTCCATCGTGGAGACCGCGTAAGCATGATTGCCGCCGTGGGTCGTGACGGAGCGATGCCCATCCCTTGCCGAACATGGAGCGCCCCGACACGGGCGGTGGTGGTTATCGCCAAGTCGGCGGTACGGCCTTTGACTCTGGCGACGCGCCCGTCCCCGCCCGAGGCCTGGTTGACGGGGCTCGGGCGGGACGGAAGCCGGCGGCTCGTCCGAGGCCCCCGCCGGGGCTCGGGTGGGACGGAGAGTGGAGGATCGTCCCGAGGCCCTGGCCGGGGCTCGGGCGAGGCGGAGAATCGGCGCTCGTCCGAGTCCTCGGTGAGGTAGGCTCGGACGGGTCGTGGGCCGTGCGTCCGCCTCCGCATCGTGGGCTTAGGTAGTGGAAGTGGGAGGCCTGCCGGGCCGAAGTTCTGCGTTTGTTGGGCTTTCCTTAAGGGGCCCTTATTTTGGTCCCCGACAGTAGCCCCCGAGCCTCTGTAGGAGTGGGAGCACTCGTTCAGAGGCTGAGGTCGTGCTTCCTCGGTTGCCATCGATACTTTTTCTGCGGGGTGCGCCAAGAAGGCTTCTCGGCGGTAGTTCCCGAGGCTTCGGAGGAGTTTGGGGACTCCTTCGAAGGCTTGCATTTAGCTTGCACGACGTGGCTTTGAGGCTTGTCTCGAGAGCCATGCTATCCGGTGGGGGCGCGCGAGCGCACCCGCCGGGTGTAGCCCCCGAGGCCTCGAACGAGTGAAGGCACTCGTCCGAGGGCTTGTGCGTCTTTTTGGTGGACAGACAGCCCGTGCTGCCGAGCCCCCGGGCCCGTCGGCTCGTCCAGGGGTTCGGCTGGGTTTTTAGGGTGTTTTCCCGAATTGGTTTGCTCGTTGGGGAAGCCCCCGAGCCCTCGTAGCGACGAGGGAACCCAATTGGGACTCAGCCGCCAGTTTCTTACGCACCTCAGCTTCCCTTCCGCAGGGAGGAGGGTGGACTTCGTCGTGCTATCGTCGACGAGTGTCGAACACGACTAGATCCGGTGAGCTGTTAGCGGGAGAATCCAAGTGAACCACCTGTGCCCCATTCGCTAGGGGTTGGCTGGGCCCGGAGGCGCGGTTCATAAGAGCCCGCACGGTATGCCTGAGGTGGGGCTCGGGTCCCGTCCGCCGGGTCCCGAGGGCTCGGTGCTCTCCCACGCGGGATCCCCCTACTCTGGCTGCCGTGTTGGCCTCGGATGCTGCAAGGACGGCCCCCGCTCGCGCGGGGCTAGGCTGTGTATGAGGCCGTCCGAGCTGCCCCTGACTCTGTCGCCCCGGGGTGGCTGTCGAACCCTTAGATGGGCCAGCCTGCGAACCCCTGGGCCTTAAGTGGGCCGTCGCCCTGGCTCCTTCGTGGGGAAGGAACCCCTGTTTCGCCTTAACGTGGGGCGCGGGCGCGTCTTTTCAGGCGGCCAGCGGGATGCGCCAAGGGAGCGGTGGCGGGCCCCACTTTCCCCGTCATGGCGCTTGCCGCAGGCGCGCCCGCGGGTCCCACGGAGGATGTGATGTGCGGCGCTGCGCCTTCCGCCGTGGGCCACGCGCGCGTGGCAGGGGGCCCCGGGTTCCGTGGCCCGGATCCTTTGGAGGGGGTGTGACGTGCAACGTGTGTGCGGCGCTTGCCGAGTCCGCGGTGGTCGCGTCGCTCGGCGCCGGCGCCTTGGGCCGTGCGCAGTGTGCAATCAAGTGGGCGCATCGTGGGTTGATACGTACTTAATGCAAAGAAGGGGAGCGCGTCGGGTATAAATACCTGTGCGGCGGCCGTGTTGGCCTTTCCTTTGCATCTGCTGCCGCTGCTCTTTGCCTCTGCCTTCCCCGCCGCCAGAGCAATCTCTTGAGCTCGCCGGAGAGGGGAAAGGAAGAGGGACTTCTCGTGCCGCCCTCCTTGCTCGATTCCGCCCTCGCGATGGCACCCAAGGCCGACGTTGTTGGCGTGGCGGACTGGGAGTCCTGCTCCGTGACGGAGGCGGAGCTGGTGGCGTTGGTGGAGAAGGGGCTCCTGAGCGCTCGGAATGACTTCCAGCGGCCGGAGTGGATCGTGCCGTCGCCGGATGATCGGTACCCGCGCCCTCCGCCGGGGTACGTCGTGAGCTTCACGTCGTTCCATGAGCGCGGGCTCGGGATGCCGGTGGGGCGTTTCCTGCGGGCGCTCCTGGAGCACTACGGCCTGGAGCTCCACAACCTCGCTCCCAACTGCATCTCCCACGCGGCCGTCTTCGTGGCTCTGTGCGAGGGCTACCTCGGCGTCGACGCCCACTGGGACCTGTGGCTCTACTTCTTCGAGGCCACCTTGTTCCTGAAATCTCCGCCCGGGGCGGAGAAAGAGAAGGGGAAGGAGCAGGAGAGAGAGAGAGGGAAGAGGTTGGCCGTCCGGGCCGGTAGCTGTACGCTGCAGCTGCGATCCAAGCACCGCAGGGACTATATCCCGGCGAGGCTCGCCAGCTCGAACCGTGGTTGGCACAGCAAGTGGTTCTACCTTTGCAACGTCGGTGGCCTCCTGCCTGCCTACACCGGGAAGGTGTTCGACTCCGAGCCGCCGTCGTGGCGGAAAGAGTTGATCCCCGAGAGGGTGACCCCGCTGCGGAAGGTGTTTGCCGCCCTGGCGCGCCTGACCAAGGAGGGTCTGGACGCCTCGGCGGTGATCGCCGGTTTCCACAAGCGGCGCCAGATTGCCGCTCATGCATCGGCGGTACGCGCTGTATGACATGCGGCCTGGCAACCCCGGGAGGGGGACCCGGATGGCGGCCGAGGACCTAGGGTTCGCCGAGGTCCTTGGACGGACAAGCAGGCGGCATCGGTGGAGAGCGATCCGCAGTTGCTCCGGATCCCGATGCGGCCGGATAAGGACTACATCAGTCTGGTAAGACCCGTCTCCTCCGCTTCGTTGTGCGTTCCGCTCCTCTTCTTCCTCTTCCCCATGCTGACCCCGGTCGTCGCGCTTGCAGGGGCTCGCGGAGAGGCTGAGGCCGTCGAAGCCCCCGATCGCTGCGGAGAAGGCTGCCAACCGCGAGCACGCGGAGGCGGAGAAGCGTAGAAAGGAGAGCGCCCGCGCCGCAACGCCCGCAAGCGTAGGAGAAGGAGGACCTGTCTCGGCTGCGGCGGCGGCGTCGGGGCAGGAGGGTCTCCCTCTAGCGGAGACGCCGTCGGACACCACCGAGCACACGGCGATGACGGCGATGGTGGGGAGGAGTGGGACGAGGGACGACCTGAGCCGCTGCCTGGGGTTGGATCCTCCGGAGGTGACGTCGCGCCGGCGGGCGGTCGGTAGTTCGTCGCCGGCGCCGCCGTCCGGAAGGGCGGCCGGGAGAGAGCTCGTCTCCGGCGCCGCCGGACTTGGGGCCGCGCGATGCCTCCAGCGCCCGGACGTCTCCCCGGGGAGGAGTCGTGACGCCACGGGGGAAGGAGGTCGCCGAGCCCTCCCCCCGCAGAGCCCGGCCCCACCGGCCCGCGTCGGCCGGGGCGGGTCGGAGGCCCACAGCAGGACGCCTCTGGCCGTCGTGCAGTCGTCCGGGCGCCCGACATTTCCGCCGTCGGGCGGGTCCCGGTCTGGAGCTAAGATCAAAGTGCGCGGGTAAGTGGTGTCCACACCTTGCCGCCGATCTCGACGTTCGCTTTTTTTTCCGTCCGCTAACTTCCGCCTTGTCCCCATTCCCGCAGCCTTAGAAGCGCACGGCCGCGGTGGGGACGGCCCCCCTTGCCCCTCGGAAACAGCTAAGGCGGGGGGTCGGAAGCGCGGATCTCGGTTCCACCGCCGAGCCGACGGTTGGGACTGAGGAGAGGGAGAAGGTCGCCGGAGCCGCCCGCGGGAGCGGTCCTCGCCGGGCGGAAGCAGAGGCGGCGCAGGCGTCTCGCCGAGGGGACCGGGGCGTGCCCGTGGCGCCCCCCAGTCGAGGAGCCGGCCGCCGGTACCGCCGGGACGGCGGAGGCGCCCAGCGAGGAGGACGACGTGGTGATCCCGCCGTGTCGGCCCGGGTAGACTCCTCGGTGTCAGCCGAGGCAGCGGTGGAGGAGCCCGTGGTGGCTGCTACCGCCGTCGTGGCTATGACCGAGGCGGAGCCGCCCTTGGCCCTTCACCAAGCCGTGGCCACCGAGGCGGGTGCTACCGCCGGCAGAGGGAGGAGCCGAGGATGCGCAGCGACAGGCGCCCACCGTGGTGCCACGGCCTCGGGCTGGAGCGTCCCGGCGAGCAACCCGCCGGAGAGCCTACCCCTGCCGGGAGAGCCAGCGCCCTGGGGCCCCTGGAGAGGCGAGGGCCTTTGCGCCGGGATGACGCCAAGGAGGGGAGGATCTGGGTGAGCGTGGTGGACTCGCGTCGACCGCTACGAGAAGGCCGCCCGACCATTGTGTCGGGGTTGTGCCAGAACTCCCCTTTGCTTCGGGTGAGTGAGCTTTCAGCCCTCCTTCCCTCCGGAGCGTCTTCCCGCTGATGATCGGGCGGGAGAGCGTGTTGTTGCAGGATTTGGCGCAGACGTCGAGCGGGAAGTCGGTGGTTCTCCGCGCGTCGGCCGGCCTTCACGACCGGTTCCTTCAAGCAGGGGGCCTGGTTGCCCAACGACGACGGCCGTGTGGGGAGAAGGACGCCGAGCTCGAGAGGCTCCGCCTTCTCGTCTCCCAGCCTACAGGCCGAGGCCACGACGGCGCGCGAGGACGCTACCCTCGCCAGGGACGTCGCGGCGGGCCACGCTAGGAGCCTTGACCAGCTCCGGACGGAGAAGGAGGCGATGGTCACCGAAGCCTCGCGCTCGGCGGACTCCATCAAGTCCCTGTCCGACAAGCTGGAGGCCTCGGAGGCTGAACCGCGCCGGGCGGGCGAGTACTCCCAAGCTGAAGGACGCAGCCTTGCAGGGGATCGGCGAGAACGAGACCCTCCGCGGCCAACTGCGAGGTAAGAGCTGCGACTGGTCTTCGTGCCTGTGGTACACCCCCTGAGGGCCTAACTCTCGGGTTTTTGCAGATCTGCAAGGCAGGGTGACAGAGCTGGAGGGGAGCCTCTCCGCGTCGCAAGCCGCCTATAACTCGGCGCAGGGCGAGCTTGAGACCCTGACGCGGGAGGCCACAGCCGTCTGCGCCGCGGTGGAGGCGGAGGAAAGCCGGCGGGCAAAGAACTTGATGTCGCGGGCCGGGCGGCGGTGCCGCAGCGGGTGGAGGCGCGTGCGCTGGAGGCCCTCCGAGTCGGCGTGTCGCACACGCTCGCGCTGACCATGTCCCACTACCGGCTCGACCTCCCTCGGATCGCCGAGGGGCTCGTCGTGGCCGAAGAGGAGATGGGGCACGAGACCGATGTGCTGGCCCAACTCGTCGAGGAGGCCGAGAGGAGCGGGGCTCCCGCCGCACTGGTGGCTACTTTTGCGCCCGCCGTCGTCTCCACTCCTCCGGAGGAAGCCAGTGACGGCGAGGCTGCGGTCGCCGAGGTCGTGTCTGCCGAGGTTGCGGACGCTGGTGCCGGAGGCCCCGAGGTCGTGGATGTTGCTGCCCAAGACGTTGGTGGCCCGGATGCCCCTCAGTAGATCCTGCAGGCTGGGCCCAAGTGCCCATGTAAATAAAAGTTTATGTTGATTTTGTTTTTATGAGACGCTTTGTGAATCGGCCCGTTGAGGCTTTATGCTTTTTGTACTGGCTTTTTCGTTATCTCTCGCCTTTCCTTCCGTTTGTATTCGCTACTTGGTTCTTGCGAGGATGCTTTGCAGCCGGGGGTCGCTCTTTTCACCGAGGGGAGGGACGGCGCGAGTAGATGCCTCGGCCCCGTTGCCCTTCCATAGTCGAGCGACCTCCTCGCGGCACTTAAGAGTCATTCTTTTGGCTGGGGGTGGCGAGTGGAGGCACCGTAGCGCTCGGGCGTAGGTGACCTCGCGGCTCGGCCGTCCTTGGCCTCGGGATGACCTTTGGTCGTGCCTTTTTCTAAGTATGCGAAACCTTCGGGATCGTAAAGTCTACTTAAAGGTAGCCGGGAAAAACGAAAAAAGATTTCGAGAAAGATTTTTGAGGGGTGCTTTCCGGAGGGTGTTCCCCCCTTTCTAGCCCCCCCGAGGGAGGCTTGGTTTTGGTGAGCCAAAAGCAAGTCTCACCGAGTCCTACTGGGGACGTAATGTTTGCGACTTAGAAAAACGTCCAAGGACTTAGTTTTATTTAGCCAATGATACAAAGCGTATGTACAATGCTTGGAATTTCTAGGGGTAAAAGCGACGTAGCTGTTGGATGTTCCAAGCGTTGTTGAGGATCTCGCCATCCTCGTTGGCGAGCTTGTATGTGCCCGGCTTGAGGACTTCAGCGACGATGAAGGGCCCCTCCCAGGGCGGCGTGAGCTTGTGGCGTCCTTTGTTGTCTTGGCGGAGACGGAGCACCAGATCACCTTCCCTGAGGTCTCGGGTCCGGACTCGTCGGTCGTGGTAGCGTCGGAGGGACTGCTGGTATCTTGCCGAGTGTAGGAGGGCAGCGTCCCCCGGCTTCCTCAAGCATGTCCAAATGAGTCCTCCCGAGTCACTTGGTTGCGGGCCTCGTCGTAGGCTTTTAGCCTCGGCGATCCGAATTCCAAGTCGGTAGGCAAGATGGCTTCAGCGCCGTACACCAGGAAGAAGGGCGTGAAACCCGTCGCTCTGCTGGTCGTTGTCCTGAGGCTCCAGAGGACCGAGGGGAGTTCCTCGAGCCACCTTTTGCCGAACTTGTCGAGCTTGTTGAAGATCCGAGGCTTGAGCCCTTGCAGTATCATCCCGTTGGCCCGCTCTACCTGCCCGTTCGTCTGGGGGTGCGCGACTGAGGACCGACGACGCGCATCTGGTGCTTATCGCAGTTTTCAGAATTTCGCCCCGTGAACTGGGTGCCATGGTCGGTGATGATTGAGTTTGGGACTCCAAAGCGGTGGATGATATCGGTGAAGAAAAGCACCGCCTACTCGGACCGAATGTTGGTGAACGGGCGCGCTTCGATCCACTTGGAGAACTTGTCGATGGCGACGAGCAGATGGGTGAAGCCCCCGGGCGCCTTCTTGAGGGGTCCTACCAGATCCAAGCCCCACACGGCGAAAGGCCACGTGATCGGGATGGTCTGGAGCGCCTGAGCCGGCAGGTGCGTCTGACGAGCGTAATACTGACATCCTTCGCAGGTGCGTACTACCTCAGTGGCGTCAGCGATCGCGGTCGGCCAGTAGAACCCTTGTCGGAAAGCGTTGCCGACGAGGGAGCGGGGAGCGGCGTGGTGGCCGCAGACACCTGCGTGGATCTTGTGGGCTAGGGCGAGGCCCTCCTCGACCGTGATGCATCGCTGCAGGACTCCCGAGGGGCTTCGCTTGTAGAGCTCGTCCCCGATGACGACGAAAGACTTCGCTCTTCTTGCGGTGCGCCTGGCTTGGTTGATGTCCTCGGGGAGGACTCCCCGGATGATCCAGTCGAGGAGTGGCTTTCTCCAGTCCGGTTTGGGGTCGACCTCTGGATTCCCCCCGTCGATCTCCATGACCTCGGCACTTGATGCCGAGGATGCCTCGGAAGTTGAGGGGGCCTTGGACGGGCCTCCAGCCCCCGACGGGGGGTCGGAACGATCCTCTGAGTCCTCCTCTTGCCCCCCGATCGTGACGGAAGGAGCTGCGAGGTCTTTGGTGAAGACGTCAGGGGGAACCGGGGCTCTTCCAGCGGCGATCTTGGCGAGTTCGTCGGCGGCTTCGTTGTGCCTCCGGACGACGTGGTTGAGCTCGAGACCGTCGAACTTGTCCTCCAGGGCGCGCACTTCCTTGCAGTACGCATCCATCTTGGGGTCGTGGCAGCTTGAGTCTTTCATGACTTGATCGATGACGAGCTGCGAGTCCCCTCGGACGTCGAGGCGCTTGACGCCAAGTTCGACGGCGATCTTTAACCCGTTGAGCAGGCCTTCGTACTCGCCATATTATTCGATGCCGGGAAGTGAAGGCGGATCACGTACCGCATGTGCACCCCGAGGGGAGAGACGAAGAGGAGGCCGGCGCCGGCTCCGGTCTTCATTAAGGACCCGTCGAAGTACATCGTCCAGCACTCCGCCTGGAGCGGGAGCGGCGGTAGCTGGGTGTCAGTCCACTCCGCGAGGAAGTCGGCCAAGACCTGAGATTTGATGGCCTTCCTCGGCGCATAGGAGAGAGTCTCCCCCATGAGCTCGACGGACCACTTGGCAACCCGCCCCGAGACCTCCCGATTCTGGAGGATTTCTCCCAACGGGAAGGAAGAGACCACCGTCACGGGGTGGGCGTCGAAGTAGTGCCGGAGCTTGCGCCGAGTCAGGACCACCGCGTAGAGCAGCTTCTGGATCTGCGGGTAGCGGATCTTGGTCTCGGACAGCACTTCGCTAATGAAGTAGACTGGCCGTTGGACCGGCAAGGCGTGGCCCTCCTCCTGCCTTTCGACGACGATGGCCGCGCTGACCACCTGGGTGGTCGCGGCGACGTACAAGAGGAGGGGTTCACCCTCGGCGGGCGGGACGAGGATCGGGGCACTGGTGAGGGCAGTCTTGAGCTTGTTGAGGGCCTCCTGGGCCTCGGTGGTCCAGGAGAAGCGCTCGGACTTTCTCAGGAGGCGATACAGGGGCAGGCCCTTCTCGCCGAGTCGTGAGATGAAGCGGCTGAGGGCCGCCAGGCAGCCCATGACTCGCTGTACGCCCTTCAGGTCCTTGATCGCCCCCATGCTCGTCACCGCAGTCACTTTCTCCGGGTTGGGCTCGATGCCGCGTTTGGAGACGATGAACCCGAGGAGCATGCCTCGGGGAACCCCGAAGACGCACTTCTCGGGGTTGAGCTTGACGCTTTTGGCCTTAAGACACCGGAAAGCGATCTTGAGGTCAGAGATGAGGTCGTCAGCCCTTTTAGTCTTGACCACGATGTCGTCGACGTAGGCCTCTACGGTTTCGCCGATGTGGTCGCCGAAAACGCCTAGCATGCATCGTTGGTACGTGGCCCCTGCGTTCCTAAGCCCGAAGGGCATCGTCTCGTAACAGTACATGCCGAACGGGGTGATGAAGGACGTCGCGAGCTGGTCGGACTCCTTCATCTTTATTTGGTGGTAGCCGGAATAAGCATCAAGGAAGGATAAGAGCTCGCACCCCGAGGTGGAGTCGACTATCTGATCAATACGTGGTAAGGGAAAAGGGACTTTCGGACATGCTTTATTTAAGCTAGTATAGTCTACACACATCCTCCATTTCCCACTCTTCTTCCTAACCAAGACAGGATTAGATAACCACTCGGGGTGGAACACCTCCTTGATGAATCCGCCGCCAAGAGCTTGTTCACCTCCTCGCCGATGGCCCCCGCTTCTCCTCGTCGAATCGGGCGCTAGCCGCTGCTTCACCGGTCTGGACCCGCCCGGATATCAAGGGAGTGCTCGGCGACCTCCCTCGGAATACCCGGCATGTCCGAGGGACTCCACGCAAAGATGTCGATGTTCGCGCGGAGAAAGTCGACGAGCACGGCTTCCTATTTAGGGTCGAGGGAGTCACAGATCTTCACCGTCTTGCCGGACGAGGTGGAGGGGTCAAGCGGGACCTCCCTTACCCCATCGGACGGCTCGAAGGTGCCGGCGTGGCGCTTTGGAGTCGAGAGCCTCGAGACGGCCATGGCCTCGGCATGCTCGATGGCCTCCACGTCGCAGTTGAACGCGTGCTCGTAGGAGGAGCCAACGGTGATGACGCCGTTGGGGCCTGGCATCTTGAGGAGGAGGTACGTATAGTTCGGGACCGCCATGAATTTCGCGTACGCGGGGCGTCCGAGTATGCCGTGGTAGGTCCCTCGGAAGTCAACCACGTCGAAGGTGATGACCTCCCTGCGCGGTAGTTTGATGGTGTCCCGAAGAAGACGGGGAGGTCAATCTGCCTCGAGGGGCCGCTCGCTTGCCCCCAACAATGCCCCGAAAGGGAGAGATGGAGGGTCGGAGGTGCGGGCGCCTCGTAACACCTCGGTGTTAAGCATGCATTAGGCACCTAATTAATTAACTTAATCATCACTAAGCATGGCATGAGCATCATCAAGCACAAACCCTAATTCTTGCATTGTCATTTCATGTGCTTGTTTTAAATTCTTGATTTATTACTTAATTGTTTGATTTAGTTAATTAATTAGCTTGCAAATGCTTGATCAAGTTGGATTCACTTGCCCAAAGAATTTGAAAAGTTTTAATAAAATTTATTGCAAAAGATTTGGAGTATTTGGAGCAAAAAGAAAATGAATTGGAAAATTCCTTTTTATGCCCTAAATTCAAAATGAACTTGTATTTCAAAATTTATTCAGAATTTTGAGATGAGCCCTAAATGAAAGTTGTTCATTTCAAAAAAGATCTACAACTTTTATTTTTGAGCATCTCTTGAAAATGTTTTGAAAATGGTCAAAAAGATGCATTTTTATCAGCATTGATTTGAATTTAAATTTCAAAAAAAAAAGAAGAAAATACTTACCGCGAACAGGCAGGGCGAATTGCCCGCGTCCCAACGGCTCAGCGCCTCCCGCGTCCGCGCCCAAGCCAGCGCCGCGTCGGGCGTGGCCGACCGCGGGCAGACGCCGAAGCGCCGCGCGTGGGCACGCGTGGCCGCCGTCGCTGCCGCCCGTGCCAAGTGGCCGGCGAGCCACCCGGCAAGCGGGTCCCACCGCCGCGACCGTGTCACCCCGCCAAGCCGGCGTGGAATGCTTCAGCATTCCATTCTCGCCGCTCACTCTCTGCCCTCGCGCTCTCTCTCTCTCACGCCGCATTGCCGCGCTATCCCGCCGCCGCCGTCGTTCTCCTCGCCGGAGCACGCGCGCCCGCCGAACTGCGCCACCAGAGCCGCCTCGCCCTCCTCCACCTCTCTACCGAGCCAGCTGAGCACGCCAAGCCCAGGTGAGGGCGCATTGCGCCACCCGCACCACCGCGCCATGGCCGGAGCTCCGCGAGCTCACGCGCCACCGCGTCACCGCCTCCCTGCTCCCTCCCTTTCGCTCTCTGCGCGCGCACCGTACTCGCCACGCCTCGAATCGAGCATGCGCACGCTCAATCGGGACAATGCGCGCGTAGCAGCCGCCACGCATTGCTCGCCGGAACATCCTCCGCCGCCATGCCCGCGGCCGAGAACCTCCAGCGCCCGACACGCACTCCAAACCCTAGGGCTAGGTTAAGCCTCGCGCTCGCACGCGCGCGGTGCGCCTCGTCGAAACCCCACCGGCGCCGGAGACGGCCGCCGCGCCTCCATGCCGAGCCGCCGTGCCGCCATCACCGCCGCCCGACGTAGCTAGGGTTCACCGCAGCCACACCGCGCACGCCACCGTGTCCGCCTCCGCGTAGAAAGCACGCCGGTGCGCTTTGGTTGCGCCGGTGAGCTCGCCCGCCGGCGAACGGCACCGCCGGAGCGCCGGCTGCCCGCCTCGCCTGGCCGAGGGGCTCGGCCTGGCAGCGCCCCACGGCCTGCTGGGCCGGCCCGCGTGTTTTTAGGGTTTCGCCCTTTTCCTTTTATTTGATTTTCGTAAAATGTTTTGAATAAGTTTGAATTTGTAGCTGGTGCAAATGAAGTCCAAATTTGATGAAATTTATTTTGTTAGACTTCTACTGAGTAGATCTGTCATTGAAAAATATGAAATGTATTTTTGGTGGATATTTTCTGTGTAGATTTATTTAATCCTTGAAATGGCTGAAAACTGAGTAAATGCATAATAAATAAAATATAGCTTAGAAAAATGTGATTCTTCTTTTGTTAGACTTGTTATGTGATGTGCATTCTGGGAAAAATATATGATATGTAGTTACTGTACAAAAATATTGGAATATGATTTAATTTCATTTCTGGGCTGATTCTTGTATGATTTTTAATAAATAAAATATGTGGAATTAGGCCTTGATAATTTTTACTGACTGCTCTTGTGCTAAGTAGTGTTAGGTAAAAATATGAAATTTGTTGTTTAACACTTTTCACTGTACAAAGTTATTAAATGTGCATTTCTGGCCAGTAGCTTCATCTTTTTGTGTAGGCTGTTGTACTTGGTAAAATGTGATGAAAAATTTATCATGACTCTGTTATAGCATAGTGCAGCTCCTGCAATTTTTGTAGAATTTTCTGAACTGTCTAGATAGAGGTCACAGTTCAAACCTATTTATTCACATGAAATGATAAGTAATGGGATTAAATGATTTTTAATGGCTTTATATCAATTCTTATGCATTTTCAATTAGGTTATACTTGCTGGTCATGCATTGGAGTACCATATCTGAAATGTGATACTTGCCCATGAGTAGTAGTAGTACTCCCCTCAGTATTCATGTTGTGCGTGTATGCGAGTGTGTCCACAAGACGCCACCCTTCTTTACGCACTTCTCTAAGTGTTTAGAGAAGAGATATGCACCTATTCTGTCAAATATCTTATTAATCATTCTCATACATGAGCATCATGTGTTATGCATTCGCCATACTTATGCACGTGCATCGCATCATACAAAGTTCGCAAGAGGGCCTCCCTTATTCTGGAGATCGAGGAGAATCGTCCGGAGGAACCGCAGCAAGAAGTGCCGCAAGAGGAAGGAGAAGAGGAGGAGCTTCCGAGTGCCCGCACCACCGCGCGTCGACTTTTGTGCAAGGCAAGCACCGGAGCATCTACTTACCTATGCTTTCTAACAGTCTAATTATGCTTTATGATTGCTGCATTAAGTATAGGAGTTGTGTGACACCGTTGTTTGCATTATATCCTTGCTTTACCATTGATTATACTACCTTGATATACCCCCGCTAGTCTAGGGCGAGTTTTATGCTTAGTCCGCTTAGACGGTAGAAGTCGGGTGATTCCTCATCATCCGCGAGATAGGTGGTTACCTATGATTGATGGAAGAGCTTGTGTTGATATCATCCGGTTAATGGCTAAGGTTGATAAATGGAGACCTGGACGGAGTCTTGTGGGGTTGTTGGACCATAGGATTCCGTCTGTGTCGATTAAGGACCGCATCGTTGTTGTACCCCAAGTCATGTTGAACGCATGCCTCATGTTTAGCTGGCCCGATAAGTCGTTCCGACCGCGAAGCCCAACACTATCCGGGCGGTTCTCGATCCGCTCGCACCGTATTGGAGATGGATGGGGACCACGGGGCGCCAAGAGTAAGTCCGAGGTCCAAATGGGCAAAGGCGCCGGGCGGTCCCCGGCACGGTGGTTCCGTCTGAGTCCGCGTGCTTGTCTTCCCCGGATATGTGCCATGGTGATCTGTAGCTCACCGACGGGTGAGCTTGGTTTGCATGAGGAATACCCCCCCCGCTCAGTAGTAATCGATTCGAATCGCCATCGCTCCCGACAAAGGAACACTTGACTTGAGCTGCACCATCGTAGTAATGATTATGAAATGTGGTTAATGATGATGATGGGTTGAGCTGATGTTTATAATTATGGATACTACTTGCTTGCTTAATCTTGACTAATATACTGCAATGATGAATAGTATAGCTGCTCACATAGCATAAATAGGAATGATTAAGCTGAGCTATTAATTAAATGTCATTAATGCTTTTCCCAAAAAAGAGTCAAGCTATCCCCCGATAAAGCCTGTCATCCTCCTTGGAGTCTTTTACTTTTGAGTCGGGCGGGTAAGTCTAGCCGAGTACCTTCTCGTACTCGGGGTTTTTTTTCCCGCTTGTTGTTTGTGCAGACGGGCATACCTACCACGGGTATTGCGAGACCTGTCTTTTCCCAAAGGGACTAGAAGGCCTTGGGCAAGGTTACTCTTAATATTCTCCCCAACCGCTTTTGATGGATAGACTCGGACGGGGCAATCGTAATAATCTTTAAATGTGTGAGTTGGGTTGAGTTTTCAAAACTATCTTGTTTCCGCTATTTGGATTTGAAGAACTTGGTTTGTAATAACTTTATTTCCGCACTCGATGTTGTTAATCTATTTGCGAAATGTTGTAACATGCGAATGGTGACGCTAAACTTGTACGATCTTGGTCGATGATGTTTTGTTTGAAATCCTTCGAGATTTCCGGACTACCGGGTTTATAACGGCTTAAGTGTGACAATTGCTTGCTTAGCGAGTGATTTTTCACTTATGCTTTTATAAATTGGTCGGTTCTCGTTACAGCTAGCATCGAGCAAGGTTTAGCGACATCGTTCACATGTCTATTTAAAACAAAAGAATTTACTTTCAAAACTGGATTTTTACTTATAGGTCTATAAGTCTTTTGAGAAATTTCTTTTGCAAAACTAAGAGGGTGCCAATGGTCATATCCTTTATGCCCAAATAAGGACTCTAGGTGGCTATTTAAGTACTAACTTGGGGGCTTGCATCATATTTTATTTTCACTTGTTGCCCATGCAAAGAAGGTAATTGTATGGGTGCCATTCACTTGAGTGGTAATGTATGGTTCAATTTGCCTCTACGCCTCGGTAAGTGGGAGTTGTGAGAGCATGGTTGTCCAACCGGCAATCTAGGGAGTGCTAGTGTGATACCGAAGTACTTACATGTCAAAACCATGTACTTACCAAGGTGTTTAATTGTGGGTTGTGCCGTCCTGTTGAGACGATGCCGTCTTTGGGACGAGGATCGGGTAGTTGTACTACATGTGCGTGTATTGGGAATGCACGTGCGTGTGAGTGCTTAATCTTTACTTTCTGCAATGCATTTATTCATACCGTTGGGATGGGCTGAAGTGGATTTTCTGCGCAGTACATAACAGCGATTCGAGTAGAACGACTAGTTATGCGCTATGAGAAAACGTTGTATGCCACCGTATATCCGCTAGAATTATTTTTCCTAAGTTTGTGAGAACGTAAGATACGTGCATACATCATGTTTGTTCATCTCATGTCATTACATTTATCTTCCCTTATAAATTGATTATTTCCCAATTAAAAAATTGGTTAATTAACAACTTGTCTCACCGGATAAATTTCGACGACATGGCTCGCACTAAGCAAACCGCACGCAAGTCCACCGGGGAAGGGCACCTCGCCATCGCCTTGCACCACGCACGGTGATCCGAGAGGACCACTTTCTTGAGGAGTTTGGCATGCCCACGCCCTCCGGAGGGTGCTTGCTCACACGGGGTATACGGAGGACTCAGCGACCGTATACTCCCCCGGGTCACCGAGGAGCCGCCTCGTGGTGACGACTTGGTCGCCGTGGAGATCACTGCTTCCTCCACTCCACCCGGACTCCGAGTGGGACGGATGGCGTGTTCGTGCCACCGTGTCACCGCCAGATGGGGCGGTCGAGCCGCATTCCATGTCCTTCGCCGATCATGGATCGCTTCCCCACGAGCCTAGCACAGGCCTTGGCGGGACTTTTCCCAAAGATGACCCTACGACACTCGTTTGGGAGCAGCCCCCAGCCGAGCACGTTGGCCAGGAGTTGATGAGATTGATGGCAAAGTGACAACACAGCTATGAGTGCCATGTTTGCCTTGATGCAAGCATATGATGCTACCGGAAGCCACGATGTACAAGCTCGATGACCGGAACAGAGATCTGTGGAAAGAAGGGGGAAGGAAGAGAAGAAGAAGCACTCGGACCAAATCCGAGACTTGAGGCAGCAGATGGACACCATCATAGCTACTAGGAGGAAGTCGAAGCCGATGTGAGGGAGGTCATCGTGGAGCTCGAGACCTTGCGCGCATGTATTGCACGCTATGAGCGGTACGAGAGGAATGCTGACCGATGATGGCCCAGCTTGGTCACCGAGAGGAATGAAGCCCGAACGATGCCACCCACGGGGACACTTGCTCTTTGAGCGTGAGCAAAGACATTGACCAGATTCACGGGAGTACCACGTTACGCATAACCAGTTCATGGTCACCATGGTCCCGGAGCTGCCGAGATGGAGCCCGGGGTCATCAACCCCGATGGAGGCGAGGGAGGACGCCGACCTTCCACCGCACCCGAGCCGCACCCGATGACGACGTGGTTCTTGCCGCCGAGTCCGACGTTGGTAGTGAGCACGAGTAGGCTAGTAGTCTCATCGCTAGTCGTAGCCGCGCTCTTGTTCTTTTGTTGTTGTTGGCATGTAACCTATATGAGATATGACTCATGTGTATTGGATGTCATGTGTTGTGGTGCTATCTCGAACGCCTAAAGTCCAAAGTATGTATGCCGGGCAATTTTGGATGTTGTATGCCCGGGATGATGCTTTTATTCAAGAATATAATTAGTGATGTTATAAATTGTGGGAAATGAATCTTTATGCCTATGTGTTGAGAATGAATTTATTTTCCCCCAATAATTCATTGGCATGATTATTACATTCGCTACAATGTTGTAACATCACCTAATGATTACTTGATGCTGAAATATGCAGATGGTTGGGACTCGCCGCAGACCGAGTGGGTCCTTGGTTGGTGATGGATCCGGCCAAGGAGACAATGGTGATGGCAATGATGGAAATGGTGGAAATGGTAATGGTAATGGAGGCAACGGAGGCAATGGGGTAATGGAGCAAACCCCTGTGACCGACCTGCCACCACCACCTCCAAACCCGCTGACACCGAGCAACTTTTCCAATCAGTTCTTTCGGCGGTCGGCAACATGGAGGCCACGTTGCGCGACATTGCAAAGAAACACCGGGTCACGGGGCCACCGTGGACCGCCCAAAGAATCAAGATAGCACTTTCAAGGATTTTTCGACACGGATCCGCCCAAGTTTTTGCAAGCTAAGGAACCGCTTGAGGCTCTCGAGTGGATCAACACGATGGAAGACAAGTTTCGCCTTCTCCGCATGACCGAAGACGCTGAAGGTTGAGTATGGGGCCCATCAATCGCAGGGGCCTACCGAATTTGGTGGTCTCATCAACGCACCACTTTCCCCGCCAAACACTCCAATCACCGGGCGCAGCTTTTACCCGTATGTTCCGCAGCAGACTTATGTTCCACCGGGTCCGATGGCTATGAAAGTATCTCGAAGTTCATGAAGCTTAGCCAAGGTAATAAAAGCGTGAATGAATACTTGCAAGAGTTTAACAACTTGTCACGCTATGCCCCTACCTATGTGGACACCGAAGAAAAGAAGATAGCTAGCTTCAAAAGAGGTCTCAACACCAAGATGGCCAAGACTATGGGCATCGGTTCAAGGACTACCTTCAATGAGTTCATCGCGATTGCTTGACTCAAGAGAACAACAACAACTTGCACGCCGCTTCCAAGAATCGCAAGAGAAGCTTCGAGGGAGGATCTTCCCAGCCCCGACCTCCAATGCCTAACCGTCCGCCAGCATCGCCCCCCCTTCAAACTCAAGGTTCCGTGCACCTGCTCCAAAGAGAAATGCTCCACCACCTCCGAAGAATCGAGGGGCTATCGCCCACCTCGCACCTCAAGCTCAAGCCAAGACCGGAGGTTCCACGGCAATGCACTCCGCCGTGGGGCCCGTGCTTCAACCGCAATCGATGGGTCACTTCGCCAAGTACTTGTCCCTACCCGAAGAAGTAGACAACCTATCAAGCCCGTGCTCACCACACCTCCATTAATGAGATTCCCCGATGGCGAACCGGGCCATCGCGGGTAATGCGTTTCTTGTCAACAAACATCCTGCGCAGTTGTTTTATTTGATTCTCGATCATCGCATTCTTTTATGAGTCAAGCATATGCACGATCACATGAGTTAGAACTTAAGCAATTAGATTATGGGTACCGCATCGTTCTCAAGGGTGCCGATGTCCTATCTAATCAAATGCTTGAGCATGCAATCTTTGAAATTGGAGATAAAGCATATAGAGTTAATTTGGTAGTGTTACCCGGGTTAACTATGGACGTGATCTTGGGTATGGATTGGATGAAAGATAAGCAAGTGGTGATTGATACTGGAATAGAACCGTTACCCTCACGGATCCTCGTGGTAATGACACTTTCCAAGTGGTATTACCTCGAAAGGCGACATGACCAAGTTAACCTATGCTATTCGAGCTTCATCTCTTGCCGAGATTCCAAAGTGGTTTGTGAATTTCCCCGATGTCTTTCCCCAAGATTTGCCCGGGTTGCCTCCTAAAAGAGATATTGAATTTGCAATTGATTTAGTGCTCGGTACAGCCCAATCTGCAAGAGACCGTATCGTATGCCTCCCAATGAGTTAGCAGAGTTGAAGAAACAGCTTGTATGAGTTGAAGAAGTTGGGTTTCATTAGGCCAAGTACTTCCGAATGGGGTTGTCCAGCTTTTGTTTGTGAAAAAGAAAGATCATTCCTTTGAGGCTATGTGTTGACTATCGGCCGCTCAATGCCGTGACAATCAAGAACAAGTATCCTCTGCCAAGAATTGATATTCTGCTTGATCGCTTGTCTAAAGCTAAAGTGTTTTCCAAGATTGACTTGAGATCGTGGTATCACCGGATCGATTCGCCCCGAAGATATACATAAGACTGCTTTCGTTACTAGATACGGGTTGTACGAGTATCTTGTTATGTCTTTCGCCTAACAAATGCTCCCCGCATACTTTATGTATCTTATGAATTCAGTCTTTATGCCCGAATTGGATAAGTTCGTGATTGTATTCTTGGATGACATTCTCGATCTACTCGCAAATGAAGAAGAACACGCCAAAGATCCGAGAGTTGCACTTACTGCACTAAGAGAACATAAGTTGTATGCCAAGTTTAAAAATGTGAGTTTTGGTTAAAGGAAGTTGCCTTCCTTGGCCATATCATTTCTGAAAATGGCATATCACCAACCCATCAAAGGTACAAGAGGTCATGGATTGGCAACCGCCCACGCCTGCTCATGAAGTTCGGAGTTTTCTTGGAATGGCAGGGTACTATCGCCGTTTCATTCCAGATTTCTCTAAAATTGCCAAGCCAATGACAAGTCTACTACGTAAAGAGCATAAGTTTGTCCGACAGGGCATGTGAGGCAGCTTTCCGCACTCCTCGCGAGAGTTGCTAACCACTGCCCCGTCTTGGCACAAACCTGATATCGAGAAGCCGCTTTGATGTATACCGTGATGCATCGAAGACCGGTTTAGGGTTGTGTGTCGATGCAAGAAGGCCGAGTGATTGCTTATGCTTCACGCCGCTTGAGAAAGCATGAAGTCAACTATCCCACGCATGATCTTGAGTTAGCTGCAGCTTGTGCATGCCTTGAAGATATGGAGGCACTATTTGTTGGGAAATGTGTGCAATATCTATACAGATCACAAAAGTCTCAAATACATTTTCACCCAACCCGAGCTTAACATGAGACAACGAAGATGGTTAGAGTTGATCAAGGACTATGACTTGCAAGTGCACTATCACCCCGGCAAAGCAAACGTAGTGGCGCATGCTTTGAGTCGCAAGTCACATCATCATGCCGTGAAGCCATTGGTTGAAGAAAGGTTCAAACCGATGCATCCCGCAGTCCCGCATGATATCCAAGTTCGATGTTCTCTCGACCAACAGATCATTGAAGGCCAAAAGACCGATCCTCGGCTTATATCACCTCAAAGAAAGAATGAAGAAGGAATCAATTCCGCATTTCAGATTAGATGACAATGGTGTACTTTGGTTCAACACTGCCTTGTCGTGTCAAGGACCGAGAACTCAAGAACAAGATAATGGATGAGGCTCACCTTTCCAAGCTATCCATTCACCCCGAAGCAACAAGATGTATCATGATCTAAGACCTCGTTATTGGTGGACCAAGATGAAGAAAGAGATAGCAAAGATATGTGGCTCGATGCGATACTTGTTGTCGTGTCAAGGCCATTCACATGAAGCCGGCAGTTTGTTGAAACCTCTACCGCCCTCGCTTGGAAGTGGGATGATATTAGTATGGATTTCATCACAGGTTTGCCAACTACTCAAAAAAGGGTAATGATTCAATTTGGGTGATCATTGATCGACTAACCAAGTCAGCTCACTTCTTACCCGTCAAGACAACCTATAGACCACCTCAATATGCTGATCTTTACATCTCCGAGATTGTCCGTTTGCATGGGGTACCCAAGACCATTGTATCTGATAGAGGCTCGCAGTTCACTGCTCACTTTTGGACCCGTTTGTATGAAGGTATGGGTACTAAGTTGCTGCACAGCACTGCTTATCATCCTCAAACTTCAGGTCAGACTGAAAGACTTAATCAAGTTCTTGAAGATATGTTGAGAGCTTGTGTGCTATCTGCTAAGGGTTCATGGGAATCTTGGCTACCTCTGGCTGAGTTTTCCTACAACAACAGTTATCAAGAGAGTATCAAGATGGCACCGTTTGAAGCTTTATATGGCGTAAAGTGTAGAACTCCGTTGAATTGGGTAGAAGCTGGGAAAAGGAGATACTACGGTATTGACTTTGTTCCCGAAGTCAAGAGAAGGTTCGAACTATCCAAGAACATATGAAAGCTGCACAGTCCCGACAAAAGAGTTATGCTGACAATAGAAGAAGACCTTTGACGTTTGAAGTTGGTGACTATGTATATCTGAGAGTCTCCCCACAAAAAGGTACCCAAAGGTTTGGAGCCAAGAGAAAACTTGCACCCCGATATGTGGGTCCATACAAGATTCTCGAAAGAAGAGGTGAGGTTAAGCTTACAAGTTGCAGCTTGCCCGAGAGTCAATGAGTTCTATCTTTCCCGGTCTTTCACGCCTCTCAACTGAAGAAGTGTTTGCGTGTACCTGAGGAAAGAGTCGATGAACGAGATTTGAAGCTAGCAGCTGATCTAGTCTATAAAGAAGAGCCCGTGAGAATTGTTGATAGCAAATAAAGAGTTACTTGGAATCGGTTGGTGCGTACTTACAAGGTTGTGGGAGTTACCATGATGATAGAGATGCATCATGGGAAACCGAGGATTACCCGAAAGAAGTTTATCCCGAATTCCATAAAACCTGGTTAGTAAACCCAAATCTCGGACGAGATTTCTTTAAGGGGTAGGGGTCAGAACACCTCAGTGTTAAGCATGCATTAGGCACATAATTAATTGACCTTAATCTTCATTAAGCATGGCATGAGCATCATCAAGCACAAACCCTAATCTTCGCATTGTCATTTCATGTGCTTGTTTTAAATTCTTGATTGATTGCTTGAGTGCTTGATTAGTTAATTAATTAGCTTTGCAAATTGTTTGATCAAGTTTGGATTCACTTGCCCAGCATTTTAACATAATTTAATAAAATTTATTGCAAAAAGATTTGGAGTATTTGGAGCAAAAAGAAAATGAATTGGAAAATTCCTTTTATGCCCTAAATTCAAAATGAACTTGTATTTCAAAATTTATTCAGAATTTTGAGATGAGCCCTAAATGAAAGTTGTTCATTTCAAAAAAGATCTACAACTTTTATTTTTGGAGCATCTCTTGAAAATGCTTTGAAAAGGGTCAAAAAGATGCATTTTTATCAGCTTTGATTTGAATTTAAATTTCAAAAAAAAGAAATACTTACATGAACGGGCAGGCCGAATTCGGCCGCTTCGCCCAACGGCCTGCCCGCCTCCTGCGTCAGCGCTGCGCGCGCCCCGGCAGCGTCCGGGCGTGGCCGACCGCGGCAGACGCCGAGCGCCGCGTGGGCACGCGTGGCCGCCGTCGCTGCCGCCGTGCCAAGTGGCCGGCGAGCCCCGGGCAAGCGGGTCCCACCGCCGCGACCGTGTCACCCTGCCCCGCGCCCGGGTGGAATGCTTCAGCATTCCATTCTCGCCGCTCACTCTCTGCCCTCGCGCTCTCTCTCTCGCACGCGCTTCGCCGCTGCTATCCCGGCGCGCCGCCGCCGTCGTTCTCCCTCGCCGGAGCACGCGCCCGCCGAAACGAATCGCCACCAGAGCCGCCTCGCCCTCCTCCACCTCTCTACCGAGCCACCAGCACGCCAAGCCCGGTGAGGGCGCATTGCGCCACCCGCACCACCGCGCTTATGGCCGGAGCCCGCAACTCACGCGCCACCGCGTCACCGCCTCCCTGCTCCTCCGTCTCAAGGCTACAAGACGCATTTCTCGCCACGCCGAATCGAGCATGCTGACGCAACGACAATCGGGACTGGAGCGCGAGCCGCGCATTGCTCGCCGGAGCATCCTCCGCCGCTGCCGCCATGCATCGCGCCGGAACCTCCAAATACCGACGCCGCACTCCAAACCCTAGGGCTAGGTTCGCTCGCGCCGCACGCGCTGCGCTCCACGCCGAGCCCACCGACGCCGGAGACGGCCGCCAGCTGCCCCCATGCCGGAGCCGTCGTCGCGCCATCACCGCCGACGACGTAGCTAGGGGTTCACCAGCCACACTGCCAAGACGCCACCGTGTCCGCCTGCGGCGTAGAGCACGCCGAGCGCTTGTCAAGCCGGGCTGAGCCTCGCCACCGGGGAACGGACACCGCTGCAGCGCCGGCCGCCGCCCGCCTGGCCGAGGGGCTCAGCTCGGCAACCCCACGGCCTGCTGGGCCGGCCCGCGTTTTTAGGGTTTCGGCCCTTTTCCTTTTATTTGATTTTCGAAAATGTTTTGAATAAGTTTGAATTTGTAGCTGGTGCAAATGGAGTCCAAATTTGATGAAATTTATTTTGTTAGACTTCTACTGAATAGATCTATCATTGAAAAATATGATATGTATTTTTGGTGAATATTTTCTGTGTAGATTTATTTAATTCTTGAAATGGCTGAAAACCGAGTAAATGCATAGTAAAAAGAATATTGCTCTGAAAAATGTGATTCTTATTTTGCTAGACTCTATTTGTGATGTAGTTGCTGGGAAAAATAAATGGAATGCAGTTACTGTACAAAAATATTGGAATATGATTTAAATTCAATTCTGGGCTGATTCTTGTATGATTTTTAATAAATAAAATGTGTGGAATTATGCTGTGATAATTTTTACTGATTACTCTTGTGCTAAGTAGTGTTAGATAAAAATATGTAATTTGTTGTTTAACACTTTTCACTGTACAAAGTTATTAAATGTGCTTTTCTGGCCAGTAGCTTCATCTTTTTGTGTAGGCTGTTGTACTTGGTAAAATGTGATGAAAAATTTATCATGGCTCTGTTATAGCATAGTGTAGCTCCTGTAATTTTTGTATAATTTTCTGAACTATCTAGACAGGGGTCACAGTTCAATCCTATCTATTCACATGAAATGATAAGTAATTGGATTAAATGATTTAATGGCTTTTATATCAATTCTTATGCATTTTCAATTAGGTTATACTTGCTGGTGATGCATTGGAGTACCATATCTGAAATGTGATACTTGCCCATGAGTAGTAGTAGTACTCCCTGTATTCATGTTATGCGTGTATGAGTGTGTGTCCGCAAGACGCCACTCTTCTTTTATGCACTTCTCTAAGTGTTTAGAGAAGAGGTATGCACATACTCAGTAAATGAGTTAAGTTGTTAGTAGAGAGGAGATATGCACCTACTCTGTCAAATAATCTGTTAATCATCTTCATTCGTGAGCATCATACGCGTATGCATTCACTGTACTTATGCATGTGCATCGCATCATACAGGTTCGCAAGAGGACCTCCCGTATTCGGAGAGCGAGGAGAATCGTCAGGAGGAACCGCAGCAAGAAGTGCCACAAGAGGAAGGAGAAGAGGAGGAGCTTCCGGAGTGCCCAGACCACCGCGCCTCGACTTTTGTGCAAGGCAAGCACCGGAGAGCATTTACTTACCTATGCTTTCTAACCGCCTAATTATGATTTATGATTGATGCATTAAGTATAGGAGTTGTGTGACACCATTGCTGCATTATATCCTTGCTTTACCATTGATTATCCTACCTTGATATACCCTACTAGTCTAGGGCGAGTTTTATGCTTAGCCTGCTTAGACGGTAGAAGTCGGGTGATTCCTGTCATCCGCGAGATAGGTGGTTACCTATGATTGATGGAAGAGCTTGTGTTGATATCATCTAGTTAATGGCTAAGGTTGATAAATGGAGACCGGACGGAGTCTTGTGGGGTTGTTGGACCATAGTGATTCCGTCTGTGTCGATTAAGGACCGTACCGTTGTTGTACCCCAAGTCATGTTGAACGCATGCCTCATGTTTAGCTGGCCGGATAAGTCGTTCCGACCGCGAAGCCCAACACTATCCGGGCCGGTTCTCGATCCGTTCGCACCGTATTGGAGATGGATGGGGGACCACGGGGGCGCGAAGAGTAAGTCCGAGGTCCAGCGTGGCTGGCTAAGGCAGTCGGGCGGTCCCCGGGTACGGTGGTTCCGTGCGAGTCCGCGTGCTTGTCTTCCTGGATATGTGCCATGGTGATCTGTAGCTCACCGACGGGTGAGCGTGGTTTGCATGAGGAATACCCCCTGAGCTCAGTAGTAATCGATTCGAATCGCCATCGTTCCTGGACAGTGAACACTTGACTTGAGCTGCACCATCGTAGTAATGATTATGGAATGTGGTTAATGATGATGATGGGTTAAGCTGAGGTTTATAATTATGGATACTACTTGCTTGATTAATCTTGACTAATATACTGCCATGATGAATAGTATAGCTGCTCACCTAGCATAAATAGGAATGATTAAGCTGAGCTATCACTTTAAATGTTACTACTGCTTTTCCGCAAAAAGAGTCAAGCTATCCCCTGATAAAGCCTGTCATCCTCCTTGGAGTCTTTTACTTTTGAGTCAGTCGGGTAAGTCTAGCTGAGTACCTTCTCGTACTCGTGGTTTTTCCCCTTGTTGTTGTTTGTGCAGACGGGCATACCTACCACGGGTATTGCGAGACCTGTCTTTTCCCAGTGGACTAGAAGGCCTTGGGCAAGGTTACTCTTAATATTCTCCCCAACTGCTTTTGATGGATAGACTCTGGACTGGCACTGTAATAATCTTTAAATGTGTGAGTTGGGTTGAGTTTTCAAAACTATCTTGTTTCCGCTATTTGGATTTGAAGAACTTGGTTTGTAATAACTTTATTTCCGCACTCTGATGTTGTTAATCTATTTGCGAAATGTTGTAACATGCGAATGGTGACGCTAAACTTGTACGATCTTGGTCGATGATGTTTTGTTTGAAATCCTTCGAGATTTCCGGACTACCGGGTTTATAACGGCTTAAGTGTGACAATTGCTTGCTTAGCGAGTGATTTTTCACTTATGCTTTTATAAATTGGTCGGTTCTGTGACACTAATGTCTCGCTATCTATATTCTATAAGCATGGTAACTAGTGCCGGAAGAATGATGCCATTAAATCCTCATAAACGTCCAAACAAAATGCGCATGCTGCATCAAATTGAGGACTTGGGCATGTTTAACGAAGAAACTCATCCCTTTCTATTATAGCTTCCTTTCTCCTTGAATAAATCACTCTAGAGTTGTCCTATGTTAAATCTTTTGAGTCTGACTGAATTTATACAAAGAAAGTTGAGATTTGTAGCACCAATTTTAGATACACTACGAGATATAGTATTTTTTTAGTTTGTTCATTTGGTTTCATAGGTATTGTTTTACTTTTTTTGTAAATTTGTTAGATTTGAGAAATTTTGACTTAATATAAATTTTGTATTTGATTTATCGAGCAACAGAGGGAGTACTTGTTTGGCAGTCCACAAATTAACATGGGTATAGTTTTACCCGTTGAGAACCTTGGTGCTAAACTCCCGACTTGATTGAAGTTACTCCTAGTGGATGTGAACCAGATTTCTTTTCCAATAATTAGTAGCCAGAATATATATATATATATATATATATATATATATATATATATATATATATATATATATATATATATATATATATATATATAAGGGCCAAAAGCAGAACTTTTTTAGGACGTGTCAGCCACTTAATGACTACACTGGTTTAGAACATCACAAGATAAAACCATGTTTATCCCTTTATTCAATGGGTATACACATGATGAATATACGCATGGAAGATATAGTTATATATGAGATGGCAAGGTCTTTTGTGATCTTTTCTTATATTTAATTGATTATTTCAAAACATCGTTATTTATACTCAGTGACTCAGTGTGAGCTCAATAAGTTCATAGAGAGCGAAGTATGCGCGTATACATGTGCGTCAACATTGTCTCTTAGCGTATGTTCCACAAAAAGAAATTATATTCTTGTCAAATAATCTCCTTTCAAAGGAAAATCCACTCAGTGAGCATTCTTGACGGCGGCATATTCGAATCTCTCTCAGTGCGGGTCCCATGTGTCCGTGGAACGGGGGTTTCGGTGTGAACTCTGTTGCTTGGCCATTTAGCGGAATTGACTTTTGGACCGACCGACCGAGATTGGTCTTGGCAGTGGCTCTAGGCTTGCTTTGGTGGTCAAGTCGAGTCCAGACACCTGACCCGCGCGCGTATTACTGCAGACCACGCATACCAAACGTGCTGCCCGTGGCCGATACCTATATCCACCAGCCACTAGTTAACTGTATTTGGTGCGTACTAAGAGTCTATTTGGATCCAATAAACTAACATTTAGGTTTTATTTAGATCTCATAAACTAGTAACTAGTTGACTAACAATTAGTCTATAAAGATCCAAACAGATAAACTAGTAGGTGAACTAGTGGGTGTACTCATGTATAATTCAAGATTTAACTAGTATTAGTTCACTAGTCCATAAAATCCAACTAGTTAAACTAGTTGTTAGTTTATTAGTTCAAACAGACCCTTAGTTTAAATAGTTAGTTTTTATAGACTAGTAAACTATTAACTAGTTAAGTCTTATATTAGTTTATTCACTAGTTCACATGTTAATTTATATTATTATGAACTAATTATTAGTTAACAAATTACTAGTTTATAGGATCCAAACAGAACCTAAGTACATATTAACCTATATATTCTGCATGGATTAACTGCTTATACTCTCTCCTTTTCTTTCTACTAGGACACATATTACTTCTGTTTAACCTCTTTACAATAACATGTCTTTTGTCTTCACTTAGTAAGTTACTAATTTATAGGATCCAAACAGAACCTAAGTACATATTAACCTATATATTCTGCATGGATTAACTACTTATACTCTCTCCTTTTCTTTCTACTAGGACATATTACTTCTGTTTAAACATCTTTATAATAGCGTGCCTTTGTGCCTTATTGGTGGATATTATCGCCGTCAGCATCGCTGATGCAGTTCCACCATCTCGCCAGTGTGTAATTGTGTGCACCGGAAATTTTTCTGAGGCGTCGATCTTTCGGGAAACGATGTGAACTGCGCAACAGATGCGATTGCGTATTGTTGCTCCAGTCCATTCGTCGTGCTCGCGAAAGAGACCGTACATGTGGGTCTTCCACCATCGCTCTCGATGCAAGGATCCGTTAGACGAAGACGAACGACCACCTCTTGAGCAGCGTGGAGGGAGGAACGTTAACAGTGTGCTGTGATTGATTCATAGTGGACCTACTTTACGGGGGGAGCAAATGGAGAGAAGCATCGGAGGACGACGACTATGTGCTGTGTGGGCACTGCATCTGCATGCATGCGGCCGAAAGCAGCAGCAGCTGCTGCTGATTATTCTTTTTCCCTGTGCTAGCTGCTTCTTCGTTTGTGTATGTAATTATGTACGTGTTCTGGAAGAGTTGGCTACAAGGACACCAAATTAAATAGTCATTTGCGAAAAAACAGACGACAAGATGAATTTAATTTACTCATTATGCTATATAAGATCAATTTGGTAGGGATCGAGATTGTAAGAGAAATGTTTTAAATTCATATTCTCTGTAGGAAAGATTCTCTTAGAAACAGAATTACCTACTGGAATCGTTTGGCTATGTGTCTAGATTCAATTTTAAAAAAGGAATGGAACTGTTTAAAGCCACTCTATCGGTGTTTAGAGCACCGGCCCAAAGAAAAAAAAACATGAAACAATTCTGTTTCGAACCTTTGTTCAACAAATTGTTTGGAGCCGATTCTCTTGTGTTTTTGGCGAGATTCAGAAACGTTTCACCCAGCCAAATGGGGTCATAACCTCAGCATGACCTTTGCAGCGAAGATATTTTTGTTTCAAGACATGGATGTAGTTGCTTTCGGGAAGCGTGCAATCCTTCGATGGCTTCGTGCACGATGTTTACTTTCAATTATTATGGTCCGTAGTATTAATAGAAATCATATACGCATGTAAGTTTAGAAACTAGTGGGGTTTTTAAATCTCGAAAAGGACTACATTTTCAGCAATACTATATTTAGCAATACTATGTTTTTAAAGCTACATAAACCTAGTTGCACTCATCAAAGACATAATGGCTCTTCAAAACCAAAAAAATGCGTACTTTGCATCCGATCCATATCGTGTCGAACTTCATATTTATTGGTGTTGGTGGGTATGTACGACACATCAATTGCCGATTATTATTTCTCAATTTGCAACGCAATGTATGGTTGCCATGCGTTGATCTAGAAGCCTTAGCTAGGTTATGCGTTGCGGTGCGCCATGTATGGGCATGCGTGACACGGGGATAGGTGGGTGGGTGATTAGCTGTTTTGATGTAGTATGTTAGAAATAGAAGTTGTTTAAGACGACGATATGGTCTCTAAAATATAATTTAACTTTATATTTTTATAAAAATATCCATCATGAAGTGATATATTTATATTTTTATAAAAATATTTTTTTAAAATAAATTTATTTATATAGTTTTCATATTTTTAAATTTAACATCTTAAAAATTATTTATAATTTATATTTTTAATGTTTAATTTAAATTTTATTCAAAACAACTTCTATTTTCTATACGAAAGGAGTACATAATGTGCAGCGGATCGGTGGTCGAATTGATGATGATCTATCCGTGAGTCCGTACGGCGTCCCACATCAGCGACCAGAATGCATCTCCGCGGCCTTCAAGCGGCGGCGCCTCTCGTCGGCTCTCTCGGCTTGCAAGATTGATGTGCTCAGTGCCCTGCTGTGCGGATCTGGGACATGGCTGCCGCAGCGGACGGTAGCTGGCACTGGCAGTGCCCAGTCGGTGCCACCGACACGGTAGGAGTATCTCCAAGGGATCGCTGCATAGCAGAGCAACAGTGTCAGTGTGTACCCTGTAACCTGATGTGATTTGGCACGATCGAGAGTCACGTGAAAATACTCCTCCCTCCGTAATAATAAAAAACTGTTTTTTTTACTTTCAGACATCCCGATGAATCATTCGACTTATCTAAAATTTTCATATAAATATTATTTATCATATTAATTTATTTTATTATTAGATATACTTTCATAATAATTTATTTATTTTATAATATATATAAAATTTTTAAATAAGCTAAATGATCTATAGTTTTTAAAATAAAAAGGTAATTTTTTTTTTTAGACCAAGGGAGCAGCTCACTTTATCTTTGCCTCGGTTGTTTCTTTATTTAATGGAGTATCATTATTATCGAAAAATGGTACCTTTGTTTAGATGCACATTAAATTCTAAGTTTTTTTTACTTTCTCTCCATCACATCAATTTTTACCTATATGTATGGAACATTAAATATAAGTAAAAAATAACTAATTACACAGTTTAGTTGTAAATCACGAAATGAATCTTTTGAGCCTAGTTGGTCTCCTCGAATAGACAATATTTACCAAATACAAACGAAAATGTTAAAGTAACAGAGTTGAAAAAATTTCAGCATCTAAATTCGATTGTCGTCTGTTAGCTGATGTGTGATGGGGTACGTCAGAGTCGTTGTCTGGCTCAGGACCATAGGAGTATACTCCGTATACAAATACAACAAGAGCATTGTTGAGCTAGATCAGAACCACACTAGCTAGACAACGGCTAAACCATACTCCCTCCGTCTTAAATTATTTATCGTTTTCAATTTTCGTGCCACACCTTTAACTCGATTTATAAAAATATGTGTATTATTTATGTCTTCGAATAAAACTAGACTCAAAGATCTTTTCAATGATAGGTAATTGTTTCTCGGGAAGCGAAAAGCGACAGATATTTTAGGACGGAGGAAGTAGTAGTTTAATAATTTTCTAATTTCTAGTTTTTCTATTTCAGAAGGACAAAAATCCAAATTACTCACACTAAGTAAGGGCCATTTATCTAGAAGACTCCTTGGACTATCTTTGTTATCTTTGTTCAACTTATTATCCTCCTCTTTTTTTTTTTTGGAATATATCCTCCGATTATTTGATTTGACCCAATTTACTATTAATAAGACTTGTCACTTCTGTTGCCGGCAATGAAACCATGCCCGATGCACTCTTTCCTCAGAAAAATCACCCATGCCGCTCTACCTTCTTGCTAGCTTCTTTAAAACTAAGGAAATAGGTCGAAGCTGAGGTAGTAATTTGTACGACCTTGGTTGAGGTAGTAATTTGTACGAACTTGTTTTAGAATATATCTTGATAGTTTTTGTCCCACAACATCATATCTAGTTATCTATAGTGTTAGCTGAGATGAGGGTGCTGGTCTGATCTTATCTTTTATCTAGCTCGACAGGCATGGCCAAATAAACCTCCCTTCTTGCTAGCTAGTTTCCTCCTTGTCCAACAACTTTATTCCTGGAACGGAGGCTGCATGCAAGTATCCTGATGCTAGTGTGTCGTTTGTCTTGAAAAGGGCTGGGGTATCTTTACAAGTTGTAAAAAAGATTGAAACAACCATATCGTATCCTATCCTTCTAACATAACTTATGGTGTTTACTATCACTTAAATCTCCAACTTGTACTGGGAGAAATAAAAAATATAAATTTTAATAATAGTAGTGTCGGTGCTAGGACTGGCGGTCCTAGCACCAACGAGTGAATTTATGGTGCGTGCTCCCACTTCCGGATGGTGTGCAAGATGAACACAAGGATTTATACTGGTTCAGACCGAGGTGGCCCTACGTCTAGTGTGGGGTGGAGATCTTGTATTATCCTGCACCGAGGTGCTTGTAGGTAGGGTGTACAAGCAGTGAGAGAGGGACGAGGTCCCAAGTCTCGTGATGATTGAGGAGGGTGCCAATATCGGGCTCGTGTGTGTGAACCTCTCATCTAAGGGCCCCTGCCTTCCCCTTTTATAGCCACAAGGGGAAGGCAGAACCTTACAAGAGGTGGTCATGCTCGTGGCTGGGCTGCGGGCTTCCGTCCTTCCCCATCCGAGGCTCCGGAGTGGGCAGACTGCCCTGGCTCGTGACGAGGCAGTGCGGCGTCGCCTCCTTGTCAATGTTGTCCAGAATGACGGATGTCCCTGTTGGAGTTGGTGGAGTGCGATGGAGGGGGCGCCAGCCCTCGTAGCTTTGACTCTGCCTGGAGGCCGAGGCTCGAGGCCTCGGAGCTTGTCGCCGCATTTAGGAGTGGATGGAATGTCGCGACGGTCGCCGTCATCACGTCGCCCATCCCGTGCTCAAGGCTCACGGGTGGACTGTTGGTTAATCGGGAGTGAGCGTCCATCCCACTCACCGCACGGGGGTGACGTCGGCCGCGTGGGTTTTGGGCGTGGTGGACGGCGCCCGGAGTTCCGCGATGGGACTGTCGCCGAGAGGTTAGGCGGAATGCCTCACAAAGGGCGGGCGTGGTCTTCACCGTGGAGGTTTCGTAAGCATGATCATCGGCGTGGGCCGTGACGGGCGGTGCCCATCCCCCCCGAGCGGGGTGTGCTCCCGACACGGGCTGTGGATAAGCGGTGGTGGTTGTGCGTCGAGTCGTTGGTACGGCTTTGACTGAAGCGGCGTGTCCCGCCGAGGCCTGGCCGCCCCGAGGGGGCTCGGGCGGGACGGAAATTGAGGCTCGTCTCCGAGGCCCCTGGCGCCGGGGGCTCGGGCGGGTCGGAGAGTGGAGGCTCGTGGGCCGTGCGCTCGCTCCAAAGACTGTGGCTTAGATAGTGGAAATGGGAGGCCTGCTGGGCCGAGGTTTACGTTTGTTGGGCTTTCCTTAAGGGGCCCCTATTTTGGTCCCCGACAGTAGCCCCCGAGCCTCTGAAGGAGTGGGAGCACTCGTTCAGATTCTGAGGTCGTGCTTCCTCGGTTGCCATCGATACTTTCTGGCAGGTGCGGCCGCACACGGCGGGTGTAGCCCCGTGTGGCCGGAGGAGTTTGGGGACTCCTTCGAAGGCTTGCATTTCGCTCGCACGGCGTGGCTTTGAGGCTTGTCTCGAGAGTCGTGCTCTCCGGCGGGGACGTGCGAGCGCACCCGCCGGGTGTAGCCCCCGAGGCCTTGGACGAGTGAGGGCACTCGTCGGAGGGCTTGTGCGCGTTTTGGTGGACAGATAGTCCGTGCTGCCGAGCCCCCGGGCCCGTCGGCTCGTCCAGGGGTTCGGCTAGGTTTTTAGGGCGTTTTCTCGAATTGGTTCGCGCGTTGGGGAAGCCCCCGAGCCCTCGTAGCGACGAGGGGAGCCCAATTGGTACTCAGCCGCCAGTTTCTTACGACCTCAGCTTCCCTTCCGCGAGGGAGGAGGGTGGACTTCGATCGTGCTATCGTCGGCAGTGTCGAACACGACTAGATCCGGTGAGCTGTTAACGGGAGAATCCAAGTGAACCGCCTATGCTCCGTTCGCTAGGGGTTGGCTGGGCCCGGAGGCGCGGTTCATAAGAGCCTGCACGGTATGCCTGAGGCAGGGCTCGGGTCCCGTCCGCCGGGTCCCGAGGGCTCGGTGCTCTCCCACGCTGGATCCCCTACTGGCCGCCACGCTGGCCTCGGATGCTGCTGAGGAGGATGCGCCCGCTCTTGCCATGGCCGCTGTGTATGAGGCCGTCCGAGCTACCCCGACTCTGTTGCCCCGAGGTGGTCAAGTGAACCCTTAGATGGGCCACTGCGAACCTCTCGACCGTAAAATGGCCGCCTCGGCTCCTTCGCGGGAGAAGGAGCCCCGTATTGCCCTGCGGAGGCGTGGGCGCGCGTCTTTCAGGCGCCGGGCGGGGATGTGAAGTGCCGCTGGGTGGTGGCGGGCCCCACGTTCTCCGTCGTGGCGCTTGCCGCGGCGCTGTTCGTGGGTCCCACGAGGGATGTGATGCGCGGCGCCGCGGCTTCCGCCGTGGCCACGCTAAGGTGGCAGGCCCCGGGCTCCGTGGCCCGATCCTTTTGTGAGGGATGTGCCGTGCAACGTGTGTGTGTGCGCGGCGGAAGTCCGTGTGGCTGCGGCCGCTCGGCGCCGGGCGGCGCCTCAGCCGTCTTGTGGTGTGCATCGAGTGGGCGATCGTGGGGCCGATACGCACTTAATGCAAAGAAGGGGAGCGCGTCGGGTATAAATACCGCGGGCGGTGGCCACGTTGGCCTTCTTCTCGCCTCTTTGCTATTCTTTGCCCTTGCCTTCTCCGCCGCCGAGAGAAAAAATAGCTCGAGCCCGCCCGGTGAGAGAAGAGGGAAGCCTTCCACGCCGTCTTCCTAGCCCGCCCTTGCCTTCTCGATGGCGCCTGGCCCGATGTCGTCGGCGTTGCGGAGTGGGAGTCGTGCTCGTGGACGGAGGCCGAGCTGGTGACGCTGGTGGAGAAGGGTCTTCTCTGCGTCCCGACCGACATCGAGCGGCCGGGAGTGGATCGCCCACCGCCGGATCACGGTACGCGCCCTCCCGGCCGGGTGCGCCGTGAGCTTCACGGCCTCACGAAGCGTGGGTTTGGATGCCGGTGGGCGCTTCCTCCGCTGGCCCTCCTGAGCACTACGGCCTCGGAGCTCCACAATCCGCCTAACTGCATCTCCCATGCCGCGGTCTTCGTGGCGGCCAGGCGAGGGCTACCTCGGGCCGACGCCCACCGGGACCTGTGGCTTTACTTTTTTCGAGGCCACCCCTTTTCAAATCTCGCCGGGGGCGGAGAAGAAGAAGGGAAGGAGAAGGAGAGGGAGAAGGAGAGAGGGGAAGAGGCTGGCCGTCGAGCCGGCAAATACCTGGCGGGCAGCGGTCCAAGAGGCGGGGATTACATCCCGGCGAGGCTCGCCACCTCGAACCGCTGGCCGGCACAAAAGTGGTTCTACCTTCATAACGACGACGCACCCGCCCGCCCTACACCGGGAAGGTGTTCACCTCCGAGCCGCCATCGTGGGCGGCAGGAGCCGATCCCCCGAGAAGGTGACCCCGCCGGGGTGTTCACCGCCTTCGCTTGACCAAGGCGGGTCTGACGCCTCGGGCGGTGACGCCGCCTTCCGGCGGCGTGTGCTGCCGCCATGCATCGGCGCTACGCCGTATGACATGCGGCCCAAAGAACGACTGGGTGGGCATTCGGATGGCGGCCGAGGACCTCGGTACGCCGAGGTCCTCAACCGACGACGGCAAAGCGGCAAGGGTGGAGCCTCGCAGCCTGCTCAAGATCCCGATGCGGCCGGACGAGGATTACATCAGGCCTGTAAGGCTCGCCTGCGTGCGCTCCGTTCCTCTTCTTCTTCTTTACGTTAATCCCGATTATCTTGGTGGGAGTCGCGGGAAGCTCAGGGGCATCGAAGCCCCCCTCGCCGCGGGAGAAGAAGGCCAACCGTGACCGCGCGGAGGCGGATAAGAAGAAAAAAGGAGAGCAACGCGACGCTGAACGCCCGCAAAGCGGAAGGAGAAGGAGGACTGCCTCGGCCGCGACGGCGCCGGAGCAAGAGAACCTCCCCGGGGCGACGCCGTCGGACACCAGCGAATACGAGTGATGACGACGGGCGACGACGAGGTGGGAGTGGGACGAGGACGAGCTGAACCGTTGCACCCGGGTTGGATGCCCCCGCAGGTGTCGCCAAAGCGCCAGGCGGGCTGGCGGCTCGTCCTCGGCGCAAGCGCCGGAAGGGCCGCCGGCAGAGCGGTCTCCGGGCGTCGCCCGGATTTAGGGCCGCGCCATCCCGGGCGGCGTCCCCGAGGGAGGCGCGGTCGCGAGGAAAGGAGGCCGAGCCCTCCCTCGCCGAGGCCCGTCCCCGCAGGCCCGCATCGGCTAAGGCGGTCGGGCCCTAGCGGGCACCTCCTGCGGGAGGGCGCTACGGCCGGCGGGGCTCCCGAGGCCCACGCCCAGGAGGGTCCTCTGCCTCGCGCCAAGATTAAATTGCGCTGGGTAAGTCATATCCACGCCCGGCCATGTCCCTAAAGGCTCGCTTCTTTTTCACTGTGATTTTTTACTTTGTGCCCATCCACGGCTGAAGCGCCAGTCATGGATGCGGCGCCCTCGCTCCTCGGAAATGGTTGGAGGGCGGGGGAAGCGGGAGCCTCGGTTCCGCCGGCCGGTGACAATTGTCGGGACCGAGGAGAGGAGAAGGCTGCCGAGGAGCCGCCGTCCACGGAGCGGTCCGGCGGCGAGGCAGAGGCGGCGCAGCGCCCGGGAGACCGAGGGGCGCCGTGGCGCCCCGGTCGAAGGGGGCCGGCCCCGTCGGGCCGCCTGGAGACGGGGCGGCGCCGGCCCCCCGGGACGACGTGGTGATCCCGGCCGTGTCGGCCCGGCAGACTCCCTCCTGGTGTCAGCCGAGGTAGCGGTGGAGGAGCTCGGGGTGGTTGCTACCGCCGACAAGTATGACCGAGGCGGAGCCAGCCTCGGCCCCTCACTGCCGTGGCCACCGAGGCGGGAGCCGCCTCGGCGGAGGGAGGAGCCGAGGGAGGCGCCAGTGACCGAGGCGCCACCGGTCGTGCCACGGCCTCTACTGGCTGCCCCCCGGTGAGCAGCCAGCCGGGAGCCTACCTTGTCCGGAGAGCGGCCCGCCTCAGCCCCCGGAGAGGCGAGGGGCCTTTGCGCGCTGCATTTGACGCCAAGGAGGGGAGGATCTGGTGTGCGTGGGCGGACTGCATCGACCGCTACGAAGGCCGCCTTTACCATCGGTCGTGTTGTGTCGAGCTCCCCTTGCTTCGGGTGAGTGACCTTTTCAGGCCCTCTTTCCTCCGGGAGCCGTCTTCCCAAATATCGACCGGGCCGGAGAGCGCGTGTTGCGGGATTTGGCGCAGACGTCGAAGCGGAAGTCGGAGGTTCTCCGCGTCGGCCGGCCTTCACGACCGGTGCATTTTCGAAGGGAGGGGCCTGATCGCTTGGCCGACGACGGCCGTGTGTCGGAGAAGGACGCCGAGCTCGAGAAGCTCCGCCTCTCTTCGTCTTCCAGCCGGCAGGCGAGGCCACGACGGCACGCTGAGGACGCCACCCTCGCCAGGGGGCGTCGGGGGTGGGCCACGCCGTGAGCCTTGACCAGCCTGACGGAGAAGGAGGCGATGGTCGCCGAGGCCTTTGCCTCGGCGGACTCCATCAAGTCCCCGTCCGGAAGCCGAGGCCTCGGAGGCCGAAAGGCGTCCCGGGCGAGGAGTACCCAAGCTGAAGGACGCGGCCTTGTGGGATCGGCGAACGAGACCCTCCATGGCCACCAAGCGAGGTAAGAACGCGACCCGGCATTCGTGCTGTAGTTACCGCCCGAGAGCCCTAACTCGGGTTCTTGGGCAGACTGCGGGCGTGGTGATGTGGGCCGGAGGAGAGCCTCTCCGCGTCGCAAGCCACCTACAACTCGGGCGCGGGGCGAAGCGAAGAGACCCGACGCTGAGGCCACGGCCGTCAAGGCCGCGGTGGAGGCCGAGGAAGCCGGGCGGCAAGAATCAGGCCAGGCCGTGGCCGGGCGACGGTGCCGCTAGCCGGGTGGAGGCTGCTGGCTGGAGGCCCTCCGAGTCGGGCGTGTCACACACGCCGCACTCGACCATGTCCCACTACCGGCTCGACCTCCCTCGGATCGCCGAGGGGCTCGCCGTGGCCGAAGAGGAGATGGGGCACGAGACCGATGTCTGGCCCAACTCGTCGAGAGGAGGCCGAGAAGAGCGGGGCTCCCACCGCACCGGTGGCTACTTTTGCGCCCGCCGTCTCCACTCCTCAGGAGGAAGCTAGTGACGCCGAGGCTGCGGTTGCCGAGGTCGTGTCCGCCGAGACCACGGATGCCGTGGGGCCCGAGGCCCCGAGGCCGTGGATGTCGCCACCCAAGACGTTGGTGGCCCTGACGCCCCCAAGAGACCCCCGCAGCCGGGCCCAAGTACCCATGTAAATAAAAGTTTATGTTGATTTTGTGTTTATGAAACACTTTTATGTGAATCGGCCCGTCGAGGCTTTATGCTTTTTGCACTAGTTTCTCCGTTGTCTCTCTCAAGCTCCGTTTGCGCTCGTTACTTGGTTTCGCGAGGGCGCTTTGCGGCCTAGGGTCGCTTTTTTAGCCAAAGGTAGGGAATGCACGAAGGTTGTCACGGCCCCGTTGCCCTTTTTATGTAATCGAGCGACCTCCTCGCGGCACTTGAGGGCGTCCTTTATCTCGAGGGCAGCAAGCGGAGGCACCGTGGCGCTTCGGGCGTAGGTAGCCTCGCGGCTCGGCCATCCTCTCAGCCTCGGGATAATATCTTCCTTTGTCTAAGGGCAATGAAGCGGAGGCACCGTGGCGCTGGGCGTAGGTAGCCTCGCGGCTCGGCCATCCTCTCGCTCGGGATAATATCTTCCTTTGTCTAAGGGCAGCGAGCGGAGGCACCGTGGCGCTCGGGCGTAGGTAGCCTCGCCATGCTCGGCCGTCCCTTAGCCGGGGATGATATCGGCCGTGCCTTTTCCTAAGTATGCGAGCTTTTTCGAACGTGGAGTATACGTAAAATAGCCAGGAAGGCGAAAAAAGATTTTTTGAGTGGTGCTCTCCGGGAGGGGGTTCCCCCCTTTCTAGCGAGGGGCACAAAGTGTATGTACAACGCTTGGAAATTCTAAGGGTAAAACCGACGTAGGCATTGGATGTTCCAGGCGTTGTTGAGGACCTCGCCCGACCTCGTTGGCGAGCTTGTATGCGTGCCCGGCTTGAGGACTTCGGCGATGATGAAGGGCCCCTCCCAAGGCGGCGTGAGCTTGTGGCGTCCTTGTGCGTCTTGGCGGAGACGGAGCACCGTGATCGCCTTCCTTGAGGTCTCGGGTCCGGACCCGTCGGTCGTGGTAGCGTCGAAGGGACCGGCTGGTATCTTGCCGAGTGTAGGAGGGCAGCGTCCCCCGGCTTCCTCAAGCATGTCCAAATGAGTCCTCCCGAGCCACTTGGTTGCGGACCTCATCGTAGGCTTTTAGCCTCGGGGATCCGAATTCCAAGTCGGTAGGCAAAATGGCTTCAGCCGCGTACACCAAGAAGAAGGGCGTGAAACCCGTGGCTCTGGCTGGTCGCCGCCCCGAGGCTTCGGGGGGCCTCGGGGTGCCTTGGCGGTCGGCCGCAAATGGCGAGATCATCCTCGAGTCTTCCTCCTTCTTGCCTTGCTTCCCCTCCACTTGCCTCTCTTGTTCTTCTTCTCGTTGCGGGTTGTTTGTTCCGCCGGCTTCTTCAATCTTCCGCTTGTCCTTGTCGTTGGCGCCCGCGAAAGATGGCCCCCCCACCGCCTCCTCACCGGAGGCGAAATTTGTAGCCACCTCAAACAGCTCGTTGGCGGTGGTGGGCATCTTCCGTCCCAGTTCGTGGACCAGCTCGCTTGCAGGTTGTCCCGTCGAGGAATGCGCCGATGATAGCGGTGCACGCCACGCGGTGGCAGCTCGGTGCACTTCTTGGAGAAGCGGCGGATGAAGTCGCGGCGACTTCGTCGGTCTTCTCGGGCGGCAGCTCACGGAGATCCCAGGCGTTCCTGGCGCACATATGTGCCCCTCGAAGTTTCCCACGAAGACCTTGACTAGGTCGGTCCGGGGCCAAAGATCGTGCGGGCGGGAAGGTGCTCCAGCCAGGCCCGAGCGGCGTCGCCAGTGAAGGGGAAGGTTGGGGATGATGAGCTTTGTCGTCGTCCGCCCCGCCGCCGGGCACTGAGGCGGTAATCGTTGAGCCAAACCACCCCGGGTTCGTCTCACCCGGTATTTGGTGAGGTTGGCGGGCCGGGCGGAACCGGAGGGGGAACCGTCGCCGCCGCGGATCTCCCTACTGAAGGCACGAGGCCGGGTTCCGCGTCGTCGCGTCTCGTCGGGCTGTCGCGCCGCCCGCCTGGGGTCGGCGGTCGCGGGTCGTCCCCGCTCTCGCCTCCCTCACGATGTTGCGCGCTGTTGCCGTCGTTGAGGCTGCCATGGTGTCTGGATGCGCCGCGAGCCGGCCTTCGCGAGGATCCCGGTGGACAGAGGCCTCGCGCTCCTTCCGGGAACGCCTGCGGGTTCCTCGTCCTTGTGAGCCTTGGCGCGAGGGGCGAGCTCTCGCCTGTTGGACTGCGACGGTCTCGATGAGGCCTCGTAGCTCGTCGTGGATGCGGCGCCCCTCCGGGGTGGAGGGCTCCGGCATTGATCGGGGCGAAGGGGCCGCGGCCGCGATGTTTTGGCTCGCACGCCGGAAGACAGGATGATGCTCGCCCCCTCGTCGTTGACGATCCTCTGCTGGACGTCCGCGGGCGTCTTTGCCGTGCCACGGGGCTCGGGTTGATCCGGGAAAGACTCATTCAAGAATTCCTTTAACCAACTTATTCCAAAGATCACATCTATGTTTTGATCCTTCAGTACCATCAGATTTATGAGATAGAGATATACTCCAAGAAATATAGAAACTTGATATATCATTTCTCGTATATGTATACGCCCTCCCGGCAATTGTATCAAAACTCATTTTTAACTTCTTTTATGAGAAGTTCATGCTTTGTAACAAAAGTACGATTGATGAATGTATGTGATGCACTAGAATCAAATAAGTAAGTGCAGGATGACTGGCGACAGGGAACATACTCATAAGAACGGGTTCTCCTGCAAGAACATCTCCAGCTTGAACTTGATACACACGCCCAGGTTTCTTTCCGGCATTCACCTTCGGGACATGCTGTGATTTACCCCTGCCTTGACCCTGATGCTGCTGATTGCCCGGCCCTTGCTGGAAGTTAGAGGTATTCTGGATTGGGTAGGGGCAATATCGAACATAGTGTGGCTCTCCACAATTAAAACAGCGACCTCTACCAGTGGACGAAGCCTGGGGAGTTGATGGAGTGGGAGTTCGAATACCCTGGGTATTCGGCTGTTGGGGATAAGTGGCGGTAGCAGGATGAGTGTTCTCCTGCTGCCTGTAAGCTTGCTGCTGCTGCTGTGGGTAGTGATAAGTTTGATGGCTCTGCTGTTGCTGTGGTGGATAGTAATAGGGTTGGTGACTTTGTTGGTGCTGCGGATAAACGGATTGCTGGTGGGTATGCTGAGTAGGGTGGAATATAACCTTCCCGACGTTTACGGTTTCCGCCCGGATGGGTTGGAGAAAGCACGCCGCTCTTCACTCTTCCTGTTTAAACATGGATCTTTCATAGGATATGGCGATATCCACCGCCTCATAGAAAGTGGCAGTTGGGTTGGCAGTAAGGTGAGTTTCAATATCACTTTTTAAACCCCGAACAAAACATTTCTTCTTTTTACTGTCAGTGTCCACATGTTCAGGTGCATACTATGATAGCTGACTAAACAGGTTCACATATTGCACCACTGATCGACCACCTTGCTTTAATGCTAGAAACTCTTCCAGCTTGGATTGCATCACTCCGTCAGGAATAAAATGCTGACGGAAGGCATCT
The DNA here is from genome assembly GCA_015844335.1 of Chrysopogon serrulatus. Taxonomy (NCBI): domain Eukaryota; kingdom Viridiplantae; phylum Streptophyta; class Magnoliopsida; order Poales; family Poaceae; genus Chrysopogon; species Chrysopogon serrulatus. Next base: position 9,586 of record JADLZL010002971.1, on the reverse strand, counting down.
TGAAACATAGCCCAAGTGACTTGTTGTCCGGTGGGTTGACGTGCTAGAAAGTTTGCCCACCATGCAGATGCAGGGCCTCTCAACTGTTGGGCGGCAAACTTGGGTTTTAACAGATCGGAACAACCCTCTAGCAGGTCAAACTTTAGATTTATAATACGAAGCCAATCATTAGCCTCTAAAGGTTCCTCAGCCCTGGTAAAGACCGGGGGACGGGTCTCGGTGAAATCCGCATATGTGACTTCGTCGTGATTACGACGACCATGATTCTCATATGGTGCATTCTGATTCTGGCGACCCATTTCTCGCAAATGCACGAGAATTCTCTCTAGTGGCATTTACTAAAGTCGCTCTTTGCCTCGACCAAAAGATCGGGTGTCGATGGTGCTTGCGGGACCGCACCTTCCTCGTGTGAAGAACCAGCACGAGTGTTGCCAGACATCTGTTATAGACGAGATCATATTTATACACAAGCAAAGCCTATAAGATTGAGATCCTGAGGGCTAGCAAGAATAGGATTGATTTTACTTAGCCCAACCACTTGTTATCGGGGATATGATTCTTTAAACAAGTGAATTAAACATGATTCATGATCGGACCTACGGATCAAGCAAAAGACTTTTTAAAGTAACATAAGCATTCTTTTAATAATATAGGGCAAAAAGAAAAACAACATGATACTCCGCTTAAAACTCTTTTAAATAGCACCTAGAAAGGCTACTAAAAAGAATTAAGACGGAGCAGAAGCAATTTGGACCAAACCACCTTTAACTTTTGGATCCAAAACATTTTGAAGTTTTCGAAAAGTAACACTGTGAGTATCTTTGCAAGTACCGCTCTGATACCCTCTGTGGCAGAACCTTCTAAATTATATGGCCCACAAGCACCTGACATTATCCTTAAGACCTCTGTCAGCCGTACTTGAGCACCACATAACCTAGAAGGCCCCGTCGGGTGAACCCCCGATAAACCACGTTTCTTCCAGGATCGATACTTACGAGGACATCACAAGATTACAACAGTTTTCATACAAAATACCGAGTAGCGGAAGACTTACAATAACTTAATTTACAAACCTTTTGTTAAACTTATACAAACCAGGTAGTAGCGTTATTACAAAAAAAATGGAAGTATCATTACGTAACCTTATTACAATCACACAACGAAAGTGCCCTGCCCACGGGCCACACAATCTATTCCTCGTCAGACACTTCATCAACGATCGTCATGCAGCAAGGGTCGTAACACACTTGCTCACGCGGTTCACCTGCAATAGGGGTTAAACAAACCCTGAGTACAAAAAGTACTCCGCAAGACTTACCCGACCAAAAAAAATTGGGGAGAAGACTCAGGAATGCTGGCTAATAGGAATCAAGGTGAGGCTTTAGCAAGATCAAAAGACACCCTTTTGCGAAAAGAGACTAAGCCAATCCTTACTTTAACAATCACTTGTCAAACAAATGCCGGATTCAAAACTCTCATACTCAGACTTTTATTATTACTACGATGCCGGGACTCGGATCACGGCTCCCATATCGTGGAGCACACGACGATTCGAATCGCTTTATATACCCAGCTGGGGCTTCCTAGCCACACGATGTACGCAGGACTCAACATCTTACATACATCAACTCAACGCTTAGATTTCTCCATACTAGAACGGGTGTACAAAGTACACCACCTCACTACGGCCGCTCGGTCACTTCGGCGCGCGCATCGTAGGATGGGTACACGCTACTATCCGTTCTAGTAACGAATAGTCCAAGTGGAGCTTACCGCCATTAGCATGCGACTAGTACTATCCAATAACCTCATGATCCCAGCGCCAAACAACGGACGGTCCTTAACCGACACAAGTGGACGACACTACATCGGGGCAATAGCCCCTCCCCGATGCAAGTCACTCCACCGACGTCTCGAGTTACTCATCATCATGTTCTTGTTGTATACCATTGACCCCGTCGGAACAAGGATAAACAACAAGCAACATCAGGTTTTTGTAAATTCCCTTCAGGGAGTACTGTTATCACAATTTTGAAAACGGTTTATCAAAAACCTACACTAAAAGCAGGCTAAGCGTAGCTAAGCATTTCGAAATCAAAACAGGTATACAGGGTAATATATCAAGGTACGGTAAATGCATCAAAGTAGGATAGCACACAACTCCTACACCTAATGCATTATATCATCACATGAAATCATAAAAACTTTCGAAATACAAGGACGGGTTTGAATGCATCCGGGGCTTGCCTTGGGGCTCGACGAAGTGTGGCTCAGTTACCCAATCACCAGGATCAGATCCAACCTCTTCGGAAAACCGGAGACGGCTCGACTTCCTCCTCGGACCCGACAGACTACGATAAAGATGCATGATTACAATGCAATAAACAAAAGAGCATGCGATAATGATGCAACGATTATTAACCTATCTTGAGTACAACTTTCCTTCACGGTAACCTTGTACTAAGAAGGTATAACTAGCGTCGACGACGACGGACTAGCGATACGCAATCAACATGACATGCCGAAGGTCATTAGGGTTAATGACCTATGGTCATTACTCAATCCCAAAAGCAAGCAATGCTAATAGTGATTAAGGGTGATTACTAATTTATTAACCATTTTTACAGTCGTTGAAAGCCACTAATTAACTTGCTAATTGGAGATTAATTAAACCCTAATTAATCAAATAATTAACTAATTAAACATTAATTAATAAAGGGATTAATTAAGCATAACACAAAAATTAATCAAAACAGGATCAAACTTCATAATTAAGATCATTATCATCTAATTAGCACACAAAACAAAATTCATAATTTTTGGACTTATATTTTAATTATCAAAAATCATGGAAGTTGCATTTATTAATTAAAGGAGCAAATTATCATACCAGTAAAACTTATTGTAAAATCATGGTTAGTATTTTTCCCCGGACAGATCATATTACAAGGAACACATACATATTTTTGTTGCATTTTTATTTGCCCAAACAAAATTATTACAAAAAGATGAAAACTGCACTTAGAAAATTAAAAAGGAAAAAGGAAAACATTTTTATCTCTCGCGTGGGCTTACTTAGGCGGCCCATCGGCCTGCACACAGCTCCGCACGACGCCCGCCCAAGAGCCGCCGGCGCCTTCGCGCCCCTTCCCCCTCTTCAAGCCGACAGGTGCCCCGGGCCCCGCCTGCCTCCTCCTCCCCTTCCGGCCGAACAGAACGGCGTCGGCGATCAACGGCGCTTTCGGGCGGGGCGACAACCTCTCCGGCGAAACCAATCACACCATCGAACTCTACGCTTCACGCCGCACCCAACGACCTACAACACGACACCTTTCCCTATACCGGAGCTCGTATTAATCGACGACCCGGGCGGGCTCGCCGACGGCGGCCTCACAGTTGAGCTCACCGCCCTCCTCCGACAAAACCGAGCATGGAAAAACCGACTCAGCATCGCGACGCTGAACTCAACTCACCCCGCACACGGCTCGACAGCTTTGATCGTGGAGTAAGGCTCACGGTGAGGTGGGGCGGCGGCGCACGGCCGAGACGAAGAAGATGATGGCACGCGAGCGGCTCAAGCGATCTCACGATACCACGATTGGCTCGGCAGGTGCGCAAAGGAGTTGCGGGGCGATTGGCAAGAGGAATTGGAGGATGATCAAGCACCGTGCGCGAATTGCACGAGGGAGGCTATGGTGGCCGGCGGTGAGCAAAGGAGAGAGGAAAAGAAGAATACTGGCGAACGGCGGCGGCTTTTATAGGCAACGGAATGGGCAACGTGGTGGCTGGCACCTTCACGACGGCGGCAAGGTGTGCGGCGTCACGTGAAACTTCGGGAATGCGCGAGAACGGCCACGACGACGGCGAGCGACCGGCCGGGCATGGGTGCTCGGGGCGAGCCGCAAACCCTGCTCATGCACTGTAGAAGAGCCAAAGCACATTTTTCCATTTTCGAAATTTCTTTTAAAATTTGAACTGTTCACAAAAATATCCCAAAATACAGATTGTTCCAAATTTTGTGCTCTACAACTTTCATTAAAGGAGTTTGGTCAGATTCAAACTGGTTTTTGAATTTGAACTTCAAATTTGAATTTAAAGCATAACCCTAACTTTAGAGATTTTAAAATTACTTTCAAATTTTGAATAAAAGATAAAAATCTCCAAAAATAAAAGTTGTTCCATTTCTCAAGAGCTACAACTTTGATTTAGAAAGTTTTTCATGAAACCAAATAATTTTTGAATTAAAGTTTAAAACTCAAAAGGGGGCAATTCCCAATTCAAATAACTTTTGAAATTGATTCAAATTTTATTCAAAAACTTGAAAAACTTTATATACCAAAGTTGTAGAGCTCAAAGAGATACACAAACTGTATTTTTGGAGTTTTCCCAAATTTTGAATATTTTGAGGTGCAATTGTAAAGGGGGCAAAAACACTTTGAAAATCTCCCTTTTTGAAAGGTTTTTCAAATTGAATCTTTGGGCAATTAATTAATGATGTTGTGGAACTTTTCAAACCCAACCAATTGTACACTTTCAAAGTACAAACTTCATACTTTGAAATGGTGCCATTGATTAGCAACTTTTATTTAGAAAAATCAATTATGGTTAGCTCCCGAAATTGAAAATGAAATTCAATTCCAACACTTAACCAACTAGGGTTAGGGTTTGGGATTCGGATTCTAGAATTCAATTTTGGTTCTCACTTTTTGCATCATTTGAATTGTAAAAACACGGTTAGGGTGTGAGTCGGGGTTAGCCAAGCACTTGCAACCATCAAGACTAGTTTTAGTTGGTTGCTTTTATAAACAGAATCAAACATGTGAATGGAGTTTAAATGATATACACATACACATACGATATGAAAGAGCTCAACCAATCCTAGAATTAATAAACTCATTTTAATTATTTACATTAGGGTTCTCTAATCATGAATGCTCATGCAATGATGATGATGACATGGCAGGTTTAGGGTTAACGTAACACCGGGGTGTTACACCGGGCGGCCTAGCGGTGTGCCTAGGGTTACGATCCCGATCCCGTCGCCGCCATTGCGGCGTCGGCGCCGAGATCACGAACCTCCACGTGGAAGCCTTTCGGCGTGGCGTCGGGTCGCACATGTCGTCCGGGGAGTCGGAGTCGGGTAGCCGATGGCGAAGGCGTGCTCGGGGCGAACCCCCACTCTCATATCCTCGAGATAGCGCGGATCGGGTGGATGTAGCGCGTCGGGAGTAGCGCCGCTGCTCTTCCTGCCTGACGTACTCCTCGTAGGCATGGATGGATCTATCGGGGATGTCCGCGTCGGGGTGCTCCGTGAGCGCCGCCGACGGCGGGGACGCCTCCGGCTCCCCATGGCGGTGGAGACCAACGTTGTGTACGTGGCGGCGCATCGGCCATGCCAAATGGGCGGGCGTGGTGGCGACGGGCGGCTAAGCGTCCCCCACGGCGGGTGTCGTCCAGCCACGGCGCGCAAGATCTTCGTAGACCGCCAAATGGCCGTGGTGCGCCCATCGAAGCGCGGCGGGAGCGAGCCCGTGCGCCTCCCCGCGCTGGGCGGTGTTGGGTCCGGGCCGGGGGACTCGTCGGAAGGCCCCTAAACTCCGGCCGGGAGGAGTTCCATGTCGTACTGGACTCCAGTCGACACGAACTCAAGCTCACCGAAATGGATCAGGGTCCCCGGCTCCAACGGCTGGAATGGAGAGGAGTTGGGGCTGAAAAAGTCGCCTCCGAAGCGTCGTCACGCCTGGCTGGCCATCCGGAGGTTTGGCGGGAAGAGAGGCGAAACACGCACGCTTCCCCCTACTGGCGCTGCCAACCGGCCGGTGCTAGAACTGGCGGTCCTAGCACCAACGAGTGAATTTATGGTGCGTGCTCCCACTTCCGGATGGTGTGCAAGATGAACACAAGGATTTATACTGGTTCAGACCGAGGTGGCCCTACGTCCAGTGTGGGGTGGAGATCTTGTATTATCCTCGCACCGAGGTGCTTGTAGGTAGGGGTGTACAAGCGGTGAGAGAGGGACGAGGTCCCAAGTCTCGTGATGATTGAGGAGGGTGCCAATATCGGGCTCGTGTGTGTGAACCTCTCATCTAAGGGCCCCGCCTTCCCCTTTTATAGCCACAAGGGGAAGGCAGAACCTTACAAGAGGTGGTCATGCTGTTAGGCCGGGCCGCGGGCTTCCGTCCCGCCCCCATCCGGAGGCCCGGAGTGGCGCACGCCTCGGCTCGTGACGAGGCAGTACGGCGTCGCCTCCTTGTCACCGCTGTCCGTAATGACGGATGTCCCCGTTGGAGTTGGTGGAGTGCGGCGGAGGGGGCGCCAGAGCCCCAGAGCTTTGACTCGCTCAAGGCCGAGGCTCGGGAGGCCTCGGAGCTTGTCGCCGCATTTGAGGAGTGGATGGAACAAGCGCGGGGACGGTCGCCCCACAGCGGTCGCCCATCCCGTGCTCAAGGCTCACGGGTGGACCGTTGGTTGATCGGGAGTGAGCGCCCAAATCCCACTCCCGCACGGGGGTGACATCGGCCGCGGGTTTTGGCGCGTGGTGGACGGCGCCCCTGAGTTCCGCGATGGGACCTCGCCGAGAGGTTAGGCGAATAAAGCCTCACAAATGGCGGGCGTGGTCTTCACCGTGGAGGTTTCGTAAGCATGATCATCGGTGTGGGCCGTGACGGGCGGTGTGCCCATCCCCCCGCCGAGCGGGGTGTGCTCCTCGACACGGGCTGTGGATAAGCGGTGGTGGTTGTGCGTCGAGTCGTTGAGTACGGCTTTGACTCAGGCGGCGTGTCCCGCCGAGGCCCGGCCGCCAGGGGCTCGGGCGGGACGGAAATTGAGGCTCGTTCGAGGCCCCCGCCCCTGGGGCTCGGGCGGGTCGGAGAGTGGAGGCTCGTGGGCCGTGCGCTTTCGCTCCAAGACCGTGGCTTAGATAGTGGAAATGGGAGGCCTGCTTTGGGCCGAGGTTTGCGTTGTTAGGCTTTCCTTAAGGGCCCCTATTTTGGTCCCCGACAAGTAGATTGAATCAATCTGGTACTTACTTCTTTTAGAATCTATCTTGATAGTTTTTCTCCAAAACCAAATCTTAAGTATAGACCCAATCAACAGAAAATCTGTGTTGCTGTTCACAAGATGCGTAACAAAAAAAAAAAAAAAGATAAATCTTAGCAATTCTTACAAAAAAAAAGGTTTTGGCATAAATTCAGTAGATTCTAACCATAGTTTGATAACAAAAACTATGAGATCTATTATATTTTCTAAGAAATTACATCTACTTGTGATACTACAAAAACATAAAGTAGCCCTATAAATACACATCTAAATTACCCACATCTACCGTTACGAAGCGTAATATAAAATAACCCCCTAAATTTATAACTAGGTTAACCACTCTTCAATTATTATGTATAATATAAGTAATTCCTAAAATTTGCATAGCAATTGCCCATCACTGCCATTATCAACATTAACTAAAATGTTCCATCATAGCAACATTTTATTATATTAAATGAAAGTTTAAATAATTGCAGATACACCTATATATGTTTTGATACTACCTACTTTTTATCATCTATACCTAATAATAAAGAGGCAAAATTTCAGCCTATTTTTTTGGTCCATCCATTTTTTTGTCCGTCTCCCTAACTACCGGCAATGGAATTTCTTCCGTAATAAAGAAGCAGAATTTCTCTCCACCTATTTTTTTGGTCTATCTCTCCTTTAACTACCCCGACAATAAAGAGTTTCTTCCATCTAAATTTAAATAACCTATGCATATAAGAGTTGTGATAGTTCGCTTCTAGCGCAATAGTTGGAACAGTTCACGTCTAGCACAATAAGAGGCCCGATTCCAAGATATATTAGGCAGTGTATACAACACGTTTAGCGATGATATGGAGTTCGATTCTAATATGTATTGGGTTCCGCTGGAACGCACAGGCACATGCCATATTAAAGTTTTGATCCGGCCAAATCAAAGTTTGTTTTCCGTGTTTTTTTAATCTCCGTATCACTATATCCTTTTGTGCTTCCATGTAGATCTCTATTTTTCTCCCTGTTTGATTTACCTCTGGATCGTGTGGCCAGGAAAGTGCCACACTTTCCTATATTAAGGCCCTTGTGTGTGATATTTTATAATTTTCTTTTCTAAAGTATCTTCGTTTGTTTATAAAGATAATAAAAATCAATAAATATAGTAATCTATGCCTACTAATATTTATTAATATTATATTATATTAATCTATGTCTATATCTTCTATACCTCATATTAATGGGCCAAAATTTCTCTCCACCTATTTTTTGATCTGTCTCTCCTCTAACTACCCGGATAATTGAGAGTTTCTTTCGTACATATATAACATGTGGTCCAGCGCGATATGAAGTCTGATTCTAAAATGTATTCCATCGTGTATGTAACATAGACTCATAAGTCGTGCTTATATGTTCGTCCATCTCCTAATTCGACTAGATCTAGAAACATGGTTAGTTATTGTCAGCGAGTTCAAACAGGAGTACATCCATGGTGCTATTTGTTTTCCTATTCCTTCTTACTTCTAAAACTTTCTTTTATATATGTACGCTGTTTCCTTTTTTTAAGTCTCTGCATACCCCATAGTTTCTTCATAACTTATACACAAAAAAGGGCGCAAAGTAAAGGGAATTGATTGTGAGAAAAGAAAAAAAAAAAACCATACGTGCAAAAAAAAATAGTGAAAAGAAAAAAAAAAAAGAAACCGAGATGGAATGGTACCATGACTCGATGAAAACCAACATGGAAAAAAATCAGGATAGGTGTTTTGTGTTCGGTTTCATGAAAAAATAAAGAATTGAAACTTGGTAAGAGAAACAAAAAGGCCTATAAACTCTTAGTGGCTTTTTATATTAGGATAATATATATAAGATTAGGGTAATTTCTATTCTTATTCTTTTCTTTTTGGATTTAAATTTGGATTAGGATCCATATAGATATAGATATAAATTAAATTTATGATATATTATGAATAAATATTTTTGTCTTACAATTGAAAAAAAGAAATTTATACCCCTCCATCCTAAATTGTAAATTATTCTAGATTTTCAATATTTTATTATAGAACCTATGTATCAAAAGTCTGAATGAGTTACGACTTGGGACAATGGGAGTATTTTAATTTGTTAGACTTAATAGGGCATTGTCATATTATTGGATATCATGATCATCATAAAATAATCTATAGCTATTAAAATTTACAAAAAGGTAAAATATGAATACTTATATGATATTTTTTTTTTTTTTTCTCCCATTGCAACGCACGGGCATATTTCCTAGTTACTACTAATATATAAACAATTAACTTAAAGTAATCATACATGCTATATATTACAACATAGATTAAGTTTGGTGTGCATGCATGAGCGATAATAAACTCTTATTTTTTCTGTTCTAACAATCATGAAAAATTTCCTCATTACAATTCGTGCACCAATTCATTTTAAATTATAATGTATATATGTGGAAATAATCATGTGAGTTGGTACTTTAGATAAACTTTATTTATACAGCACTTTCACCGAACACATGACGACATGAGGGCGCTGGTCTGATCTTATGTAGCTCGAC